>JACEFZ010002376.1:0-295000 GCA_014155875.1 Cepaea nemoralis
AACAGTAGCAAAAGGAGACAATTTGATTATGCCGTGTGAATAATGAATAATCGAGGATGTTTGGGGCACATCCATTCATTTTTTCAATTACTCCTATCCCTTTAGTTTAGTTTAGTTATCAGTTGGGGTATCTTCGTTGCACTACGGACATGTCCATAGGTGCTCAGATCCTCCCCCCAGCATATGCATCAGCGTCCGGTGGCTAATAGTGCCAGTTCTGTGTTGGTTGACGAGGCGCTTTGTTTTCCCGATGTACCTCTCGCGTCTGGCTGTGCCGATTCTTACTCCCAGGTCTTTCATCCTGGAAAGCGATGTGGAATCACTGGCGTCAAAATCCTCTGTTCTCGCCATATCTTTAAGGGCGTTAATAACATCGGCACGATCCATGGGCTGGCCATCTACAGAGGGTGCAGAGCCAGCCAATTTATCAGCTCGTTCATTTCCCTCGACTCCCGCATGTCCCGAGACGAAGATGAAGGTGACTTTGCGGACAACAGACTTCCGCAGCGACTCAGTCCACTGTCTACGTACAGATCCAGCTTCGACCTTCTGAATCATGCTCATTGAATCACTTAGTACACACACGTTGGTATAATGCTGTGATTCCAGCCATATGAAAGCCTGTGTAACTGCCATCACCTCCATCGTTATGCTGCTCGTGGTCATAGAGTGAGCACCACTGGATTCTTGAACGGTTCGGCCCGCTGAACGGGCTGTAAATGCCCACGCACTTCTCTGCTGCTTTACAACAGATCCATCTGTATAGATGAGCACTTCGGGGCTATCTGAGTGATCATAGATGAGCGCGTTAACCTCTGCATTGACAGCGGCAGGGTTCTGCTCTCTGCACCGTCTGTCGAGTGTGATAATGCAGGAGAAGGTACACTTAAAAGCTGGAGGCACCGGCACCCATTCCTTGCCGGGGTTGATACTGGTAAGACTGCAGACCTGTCCGACGACATCTTCCGCCCGACCCATCCATGATTTGCCCCTCTTTAGCCTGTCACCCTTTTCTCTGAATACAGAGTCATGCAGAGGGTGATGCTCATCTGCACTTATTTTTAAGTATGCACGAGCTCTCCAGATCTTGATCCTGTGTTCCATTGTCGGATATCCCGTTCAGCATAAGAAGAGAAGTTATAATTAGGGCTCGCCCAAAGATTCGTCACATCCATTAAATGACTGCTTAGATTCTATCTCATAGCGCCAATTCTCCGTTTAATTGGAGATATATGATGGAGTCATGACGCAATTTGTCCTTCCCAGAAACAAATGGAGAAACTAGCATATGAAGAGAGATTGTATCTCATAGCATCGATTCTACGTTTACTGCAGGGTTATTGTGCGAATGACATTTGAACACATTTTCCATTTTGTAGGAATTTTACTCGGAAGGTATTTGACCCTGTATGTCAAAATAATAGGCATATCTTCGATGGACATCATTTACTCATGATTAGAGTGGAGAAGGTTCATGTGTGTCAGAGGATTTTACACATAGTGGTTCCTGGTCACTGCACAGCTAGGGACCACCAGCTCCAAAATTTCTGGCCAGTTTGGCTCATGCTTATGTTGACCATTTATCGGTAGAGTACGACGGGGGCGTATGGCAGAAGTCTTGGATGCGGTTCCGTAAAACCGGCACACAGCCCGCTGACGCCCGAAAGCAGATACAGAATATCCCTTTATACGCAACACAGGGGCATTAAATGTGCCCCATACCTGTGGTCGATAGTACTTACAGAGGTCCAGACATTTTAAACATTATTGTTAAAGTTGATTTATTTTGTTGTTTCGGGATTTGAGGTTTGAAGATGGAGCACAACCCACTAATGGCAACGCTGATCATTGTCCGGTAGAAACCTTGGGCCTTGTTCACCTCGGATTGGAAGCACTAGGCTCTAGTTTCGCTCTCGTTTGATACATACCTTGATACATCACACCGTAAAACCACGACCTAGTGAATGTGCATTATTTACTACTTACCTGTCTGTCAAACTGTCATCCACTTCCTACAGCACCTTGCAGAATAGGACGGGTGGGGGGGGGGGGGGGGGGGGTCTTAAGGCTGAGGAATTAAGGCCGCCTGGCTATTCCAGTCGCCATGAACTGTGCAGGTTAGGATTTTCTTTTTTCCCACCGACAGAAAAAATTCCACACCTTATCGAGGATTCGAACCCAGGTCTTCCGAAGAAGAACCAAGCGTTCTTAAACATTCGGCCAGCCGTTCCCTACTCATAATCTGAATAGAAAGCAGCGGCAGGGCAGCTGTAGACGCTTGTCTGCCGCCGTGGCTAAGAATTGTTCACTAAGCTTTCCGGTCAACCCAGCCTAAATTTGAACATTTTCTGGAAAGTAAATGCAGTCGGAGCGGTTTTGACCACATCATCAGTAAAATATCCATTGGTTTAAAAATATATAGCTAGCACCATATGCCCAATATTTCTCAAGGAGTAGAAAGGAGCTTGTAATTACTTATTGCCTGACCACTTCTTCGATGGAAGTTCTCCTCTTCCACTTCTCCTTCTAAGCCGTCTGCCTCGCATTCCGAAGGTTGTGGGTTCGAATCCGGGCTAAGTCTTTCGGTTCATGAGTGCATTTTTCTCAGAGACTCCTGGGGGTCGTCACCGGAGCTACGGAGTTCGTGCTTTGTGCGGCACTTTCGGCAGGTCGCCCCGCGGAAGGAGACCGATTCATATGGGATAAAACCCGGGGCAATGAAGTCAATCCTCTCGACTTTTAATACTCTTTTAGACTGCTTCTTAATCGCCCCGAAGCATCTTTCTGCTTTGTGTCTGTGATGTGAAAGGGCCAGCACATGTTGTAGGTCTGACAGCAAAGAGAATAGGTGGCCAATCTTTCCCTCACTTTAACAACTGTCGAGCCCAGTCGTTACACCGGTGTCCGACCGTCCTCGTGACATTACCAGAGCAGTTCGCTATCCACTTCGCCAGCGCGGCGCTTCCACTTCTACTTGAAACCAAATCTGGCTCTTTTCACTGCAAACTTGTGCGGTTTTCCGTGTTCATAATAGAACTTATGCGGGGCGTAAAACACAGAAGCCGAGAGCTTTCAATGCTTTAGTTTGGCTGAATACAACACAACCGAACAAAGCCGAGAAACGGGAAGTGACAAGGGTGTCGATTCTAAACAAAGAGTCCAGAATGCGTCAGCGTAAGAAGATCCTCACCGTTATCCCGGGACATTGAGGATAGGTAGGTGTATTCTTGCGCGTTTCTGCTAAAGGGCCGTTTTTCTTAACAAGGCGGGACGAGTAAATATTTACATGGTGTTACGAAGTAAACTTAAAAGTTTGGAGAAGAGAAAGAAACCGCTGTGACAAGATTCGATGTCGCCTATCGAAACACAGACTGGCGCCAATGCATTTGTGCAGCTGCCTGATTTCTGGTATAAAAGTAATCTGCAAACAGAAAGCTACTCACCGCGACATCGCTGGGCTGTTGTACTGAAGTATTAAGATGTATGCTATTCAATATGATGGCGCTACTTTCGCCAGCAGGTGAGAATGACTTTGGGATCAAGTCAATTAAATGGGATGTTTTCTCCTCCCCTGCCTTTATATTTGGTGGGTAAATGCAACGATGTAAATCGAACATGTGCGTCTAACTTGTTCAACCACTGGATTATTTGACTTTGATGGTTACTATAACTATTCGGGGGTAGCCAGGGAGCGTAGAGGCTTTGACACTCGCCTGCCTGTGGTCAGAGGTTCAATTCTCACTGGAGTAAATTTGAATTTTAAATATTGGACTGAGCTCCCAGGTCTTTTTTTTTTCCGCATATCCTTTACAGGACATCGGTGTCAACACCAGCTTTTTACCGCTGTTGTTGATTTCGTGGCAAGATTACGCATAATAGTTTGCCATTGCTTTCTGAGCGGCCGACTCACTTATCCCGTAAGTCACCAACGCGACGAGAACCGCTACCAATTCTCGTGCGCTGCTAGACACCACGTGGATAAACGGGATTACGGAGAAACCCCTTTAACCCCTAGGCCATAGAGACCGGCCTCCCAGGTTTAACCAACCTAAAATGGATATAAAGAAAAGTTTTGGTAAAAGCGGTGATACTGAACACATCACTCATGAGTGCCGATTGATCTATAAATCTATGTGTCTATTAATAAGAGGATCGACTTCATTACACCGGGTTTTAACCCATATGGCTCCATCTCTTTCCGCAGGGCAGCCTGCCGAAAGCTACTCATACAGCATGGACTCCGTAGCACCAGCGACCACCATCAGGGGGCTCCGGGAATACTACACTCGTGAACCGAACGACGTGGGCCGGGATCGAACCCACAACCTTTGGAGTGTGAGACAGGCGGTGTAACCACTTCGCCACGGAGCCGTGTGTCTGGTGACTTCTGCAATCTGAAACCAAGGAAGACTAGGCTGATTTTCAATAACTTAGGAAAACATGGCTAGAAATAAAACTAGTCACCGCAAAACGTATCACCGCACCCTAGAATATGTCGGGTCGTTAGCACTTCGCACATTTATGATCGTATTTACTACATGATTCATACCAGCTTGGACAGATCCCCGACAAAATAGTGCTGATGTGCTGCATGCGTGGTAACATTACCTCAAGCGACAGGAAGCATCCAACACCGAATTTTAACATGAGAAGTAAGTTTATGTATTGACTGACGCACATACACAATAAACAACGGAAATATAAATCAGAGGACACGCTAGATAACAAGACACAATTGAAAGGACTGGGCACACTTTGATTCGAACAAATTGCGACAGTCTCATTGAACGAACAAGTGTTCATAAACAATGCTTTATACAGATATAGCGAAACTTGATCGCCGCCGCCCTTGCCGCAGCAGCAAAAGAAGAAGCAAGGAAGAGGAGAGGAAGGACGAGGATCCATAGCATCACCTCTTGTTAACATCAAGTGAGTTACGTTGTATTGTTTCGTCAAACTCTGTAGTTCCGACATCGACAAGCATATTTTTTTTTCTGGTTTTCTTTCCCTAGCTTCTGACTGTCCCCAGTCTACTTACAAGGCAGTGGGTTTGTGTATCGCTTCTTCTGATCTCTATCCCTTAACCTGTCCGACATGGGGGAGCCTACCAGAGGCTGCACTACCACCGGCATAACTCTTGTGGGCCATTGGAATCGATAAACCCTTCTACCTCTACAAGATGGATGCACAAAAGAGGGCTTGCCGGTTTCCCTACAGATACACCAGGGTAAAATAATCACTATGAAACATCACGAAGTCGTTTACTTTCAAGGAGGATAAATAAGATGCGTACACGACATGTAGTCGTTGCAGTCTCCGACCAAACGTACAATTTAAGATAGGATACTATGCGATGTTTGGAATTCACGAGGAAGAGTTAATCGCACGTCATTAATTGCTTGGGATTGAAAGAATTAAGGCCTTCTAAGGCCTTTTCGCCCTGTTTTGACCGAGTTCCTATTGTAGTGATGTTTAGTGATATGCTAGCCAGAAGTGTATGGTGGTTATTTCCGTCTGCGCTTTCAGTGGCCTATGGGAGGTAATTCTGTAAACAACCAGAATAGCTGAGTAATAGATGAGTTATATTTCCTACGATGTTTTTAACAGTGATGTAAAACATTCTCCTTTCCACCTGATAGGAATTCTTTTTAATTACATGATCATGAGTATAATAAAATAATGATTCAATTTGTAAAAGGGGTTTAGAAGCAATATCATACTTTAATGGATCATTTATATTTCAATATCTTTACACAAAAATGCATGACACGACACTCACTATTGTTGCTGTCTTTCAGAATAAATTGATTGATTGATTGATTGATTGATTGATTTAGGAACCGACATCACAGCATTCGGGACATTCCCATAAGCGCTCCGTCTCCATCCTCAGCAGCCAGCGAAGAGTTCCAACACTAATAGTTCCAGTAGCAATCTGATTATATGTCCGTCTCGCCTTTCCTCCGAGCGCCGAGCGCCGGCCAGATCCCCTCGTCACACCTCGTTGTCTCATTCTTACCAGACCATGGTGCTCCATCTGCTCCTCCGAGGTGTACACGTGCTCCCACAAGGCCGCAACCACGTCAGAATAAATTGAGCTTGTTTGTTAATTCTTGACACTGTCAAGCAGCTGCAAGAGAAATGTCAGGAACAGAACTGCGAAATGTTCTCCACTTTCATTGACCTTACCAAGGCTTTTGATACAGTCAGCAGAGAAGGACTGTGGAAGATTATGGCAAAATATGGCTGTCCACGAAAGTTTGTCCAAATAGTGCGGCTATTTCATGACGGCATGCAGGCAAGAGTACAGGAAAATGGTGAACTGTCTGAACCCTTTCCTGTCACCAATGGAGTGAAGCAAGGATGTGTCCTGGCACCAACACTGTTCAGCCTCATATTTTCAGCCATGTTGATGAATGCCTTCGAGAACGACGACATTGGAATAGACATCAACTACCGTATGGATGGAAAGTTATTCAATCTCAGAAGGCTGAAAGCTAAAACCAAAATTAACAGCGGCACCGTCAGAGAGCTCCTGTTTGCTGATGATTGCGCTCTATACGCCAACACAGAGGCGGACATGCAACATAATGTTTCAGCTTTCTCACATGCCTGTGCCAACTTTGGGCTCAATATCAACTTGGAGAAGACTGTAGTTATGTATCAGCCAGCTCCAGGGAATAATCACACTGTGCCGAATATCAAAGTGAATGATCATAGACTAAGTGTTGTGGACAAATTCACCTATCTTGGCAGCACCGTGTCACAAGCTGCCACAATCGATGACGAAGTGAATGCAAGAATCTCCAAGGCCAGTGCAGCCTTTGGCAGACTGTACAAGAATGTATGGGACAGAACTGGAATAAACCTGCAAACAAAGCTAAAAGTCTACAAAGCAGTTGTATTATCCACACTGCTATATGCTTGTGAAACCTGGACTGTTTATCAGCAACACGCTAGGAAATTAAACCACTTCCACACAGTCTGCCTAAGGAAGCTACTGAAGATTAAATGGCAAGACAAGATTCCAGACACTGAAGTCCTAGAAAGAGCATCCATGCCCAGTATCCACACTCTACTGATGAAGAATCAGATTCGCTGGGCTGGTCACTTGACTCGCATGCCAGATCACAGGCTCCCTAAACGAATTTTTTACAGCGAACTACGTTGTGGTAAACGCTCCCAAGGTGGCCAGAGGAAACGTTTTAAAGACACTCTGAAAATTTCACTGAATGCTTTTGGAATTCATCATGACACCTGGGAGACTGCAGCCAGAGACCGAAATTCGTGGCGTGCATCATTGCGCAAAGGTGCAGTCATATGTGAGGCAACCAGGACTGCAAGAGCTGTGAAGAAAAGGCAGGACAGAAAAACCACTGCAGGAAATCCTCCTCTAGAGACGTCAAACATTCTTAGCCCACATTGTCAAAGAACATTTCGAGCCAAAATAGGCCTTATCAGCCATCTTAGAACCCACGGCTCCACACTTTCAACCCCACTGGATGAAATGAATGGTCATCATCATTCATGATGGACAAACAACAGAAACACAGAACATTTTAATATTGTAGCATGTCGTAACTCTTAGTTCATATGCTCATCTTCATCTTGTTCGCTCGCCAGATATTTTTTTTTTCTTTTGGATGCAATTGCGTTGTGTTTGTTTACTGAAGAACTGCAATATTTGAGATTTTCTCCCAACATATCTGATTTCTTCCCAGTATTTGATGACCAGGTAAGCCTTCCGTATATTTTAGTAGGAGATTTCAAGGATGCCATCTTTGTCCTTTCCTCTACAGGTGATCAACTGCAACAGGTCTTTTCAGAACAGCTGCACGCATTCTGGTACCCGCTCAAAGGAACGCAGAGGTGCCTTCATCCAGGAAGGCTTCCGTAACTGCAGAGCTGACACATGATGCTCTAGTACTGGGCTCACCCAAGGAGTCGTAACATCATGCACATGGCTGCTATGTCTCAAATGCTTGTACGTGTGTGTGTGTAGCAGGCCCGTGTGTGTGGGTGGGTGGGGGTGCGTTCATGCGCGCGGGCGGGCCTGCGTGTGCGAGCGCATACACACACACACATATATATATATGACATTGATGATCTCCACACAATGATCGGTTCAATCCATCAGCTGTGCCAGTAGCTCTTACAGTGTACTTTGCTGTTAGATTCCAGGAGCCGGGTCTTGATTAGCGATTACTGCATTGATTGACACAAAGAGCAGTGTAGTCCAAGTATCAACCCTGGAACACAGTACAGAGCAGCGTTGTTCCTTCGTTCCCTGGAACACATACAGAGCAACGTTGCTCCTTCATTCCCTGGAACACATATAGAGCAACATTGTTCTTTCGTTCTTTGGAACACCATACATAACACCCTTGTTCCCTTGAACACATACAGAGCACCACTGTTCCCTGGAACACCATACAGAGCATCGTTGTTCCTTTGTTCCCTGGAACACCATACTGAGCACTATTGCTCCTTTGTTACCTGGAAGGTGAGATGGATTTTGACTCGCAACCACCACAATCACTACAACGTGGTTGGGTTTGAGAATGAAGCAAGGTTTTCTCTCATGGCACCGATATTCCACTTAGTAGACAACATGTGGTGGACATTTCAACCGAATTATTATTCAGTGGGATTCTTATCAGATAGACATTTGAACTCAGTTGTCATTTAGTAGACATCTTGCTCAGTGTACATTAGAAGTAAGCTGTCTAATTTGTAGAGCACATCTTCGATGAACATCATTTGGGGAAAGGCTGATGAGTGTCTGAGGCTGTTTCACTTTGATAATTCTGATCAATGCATCTCTTTAAAAAACTTGCATGACCATTGCAGAATGTTGCGATCAACCGCAGGTTGATTTTGAAGGCTACTTTATGTTCAGCAGATTGCTATTGCATTGCTTTCTGAAAGGGATGTCAACGTTTATGTCCAACTGACCAGTGTGCGGCACGAAACGACTACTCCGCCGTCAAAAGAGAAAGTTTAAACATAAAAGAACAACCGCAAACTTCTTTTTATAAATGAAGAACATTTTATACAATAAATCTTTGTCATTAGAGGTTAGAAAACTCATTCTAGTATGTTTCAATATGCGACTGTAAATCCAGGACATTTCGTAAACAAAAATTAAACAATCCCTAGAAGCTTCAGAGATGTGGTTGTATACGAGTGATTAAAGTTCCTTGGACAGCCGGAATGAGAAATCTAAATATTTTGAAAGAAACTGGGATACGAGGGACGGTCAATAAGAAATGCCTCCTATTTTTAATCTGTGTAGATACTGTATCAGTGTGCAATTTATTAATTTAGCAGGATTCCCCAAACACTCGTCTTCACTGTGTATCAGTATCACTACCAACCTGTTTCAGTCACAGGTTGCGCAAGAGTTTTTTTTTTTTTTTTTTTTTTTAAGCATATCCTTTTACAGGACTTAGCTGTCAACACCAGCATCTTTCAGCTGTATGTTGATCTCTTGGCAAGATTACGCTCAGTAGTTTGCCATTGCTTTCTGAGCGGCTGCTCACATACCCCGTAAGTTACCGATGCGATTCGAACCACTACTGATTTGAACCGTCATCACGTTACCTGACGAGAGTATACGAGATTACGGAGAAAAGTCATAACCTCTAAGCCACGAAGGAAAGAAGTTCGGTTAAAGCAATGTAATTTCACAGAATTCCTCAATGCCGAAGGCGAGATCCTGATTCGCATCCACGAACGTTTGAGTATTGTTTATGGAGATTCAACAGTAGATGTTAGCACTCTCCGACGTTGGGTGAGTCGTTGTGAAGAAGCTGAAGTAGATCAATCCTCACTGGCTGACGCAAAGCGGACTGCCGGTCCATCAACCGCATTGACTCTACACAACATTTATCGAGTTGACATCATTCCTGGCGACCGTCAGGTGGCACTGGATGAGCTGTGTTCTAATGTTGTCTATTAGTAAAGGCAGTGCCCAGACCATTATTAAAGACCTGAGTTATTCAAAGGTTTGTGCATGGTGGATACCCAGAATGTTGACAGTCAGACATAAAAGAGCAAGGAAAACCATAGCCATCAACCTCCTGCACCGTTACAAAACTGGAGGAGAAGGGTTTTTTCCCGAATATGGTGACAGGTGATGAGAATTGGGTTCATTTCTTTGAACCAGAATCCACTGAAAGTAGATCTTCGCAGACATCACTTTGAGGACAACGAGACCCCTTAAACGCGCCGTACGCCAGTAGTTTAGGAAAAAGGAATTGAATTTTTACCATGCGGGGATATATGCCCTTGTGAGAAGATGGACAAAAGCTATAAACGAATAACGGAGACTACATTGAGAAAACAGTTTTCAAGTACAGACTAAGGGCTTCATTTCAACGTGAATTTTATCTTCTTTTTTTTTTTTTTATTGGCTTATTGAATTACATTAAAACTTATGAGGCATTACTTATTGACTGCCCCTCGTACAAGGACAAGAGAGAAGCAATCATCATTTTTGGCCACATTATGAGAAGATATAAACTGGATCATGTTGTGACAACTGGAAAGATTTGCGGAAGGAGAAATACAGCGAGAGGAAATTCTTGATAGTCTTGTGCCAACGTTCAAGTCTAACTTAATGCTGGTGTGTGTAATGAACCCCCTACTTCGCCATCAGCACACTGGACAATTAAGAGTGAGCAATCTAATCCTTTAGACCAGGTCAGTTGCATCTCTAAGGTCCACTACATAGAACAAAGCAGGTCACCAGGCTGCTAAACATAATATAATACTGGAGACAAACCTACTGATGTATGTTCATCTATATTTATTACTATCCAGAAGAAATAAGGGATCTTTAGAACGCAATCAACATCGGACAATTAACATAATGTGTCACATTACAAAGAACACTTTTAACGCAATAACACTGGATTGTTGTCAGTTATCTGTAGTGTTAAAGATAATGCTGATGATGCATGTAAAAGTGGTAGTGATTATCTGGAAGTTATTTTATAGCACTTGGGACAGGCCCATGAGATTAGTATTAACTATAGTCTGTTTACTTTTGTTTGCCCCAATATAAAATTCCATATCTCTATAACCAACTGAGGGAAAATGATGAGATTTAGTATATAACCTTATCATTATGTCCACCCAACAAAAATATTTTTGTTCTGGAGATTGTACAGCAGATTTCAAAGTTTGTTTATATGCAGTTTATAATTTACGGGTCAGAGATGAAGTGCACATTATTAAATGTATTACGTTTTCACACGGAAACATTAGCGTTGAATAGTTAATTTTCTTGTGGGACATGGGATTGGCCTTATGACAAGAGCCTCGCGTAGTGGAATGGGGCATTACTGGAAAACAAGTTTGTTAGCGAGAAATCACTAGTTTTTCACCAAAATATCAAAGAAATGTCGCCGCTTTCCATGACTTAAGTTGCTTTTGGACCTATCAAAGACATATTCCTTGGGTAGGGGTAAATATAAGACGGCAGGAAAAATTTCATAACAATGCAACAGACAAGTTTTCAAAATAATTGATCGTGAATGAAGGCATTAATTTCTGGACAGACTATAGCAAATGGTGACTTGTAGAAACACTGACTTCCATAAAACACTCATTGTAAATGTACTCATAGTTGTTTCAGTCTGCAACTGACTGAAGCAATGCTAAATTCCGTTTCATGTATAGATTCATCTATCACTGTCAGTATATAAATGGTGAATATAATCTGTTTTTGTTCATTACCAACCAACTACAAATGGTGCACAAGGTATTACACAATGTCTTCAAACAGTATGGAAACCCTCATATCTCGGGCAGTAAGTCCACCAAAGATCCATAATATTTAAATCATCTGCATAAATAAAGCACAGAAACGGGTATTTCTACCAGTAAAAAAATACAATAAACTCAACTAAGGTAACATCTTTTAATATCAATCTTACATGTAATATTACACTAAGTTATGTTTTCAGGACCACTAAACAAGGCAAGATAAGTCATGCATTACAAACATGATACAATGTGGAAGCACAAGATAACTGCAACACTCACAAAGGCTCACTTAAGATATGCACAATAGAAAGATAGTGAATGCAAGAGGCTGTGGTAATATAAAATGTAACAAAAGGGTTGGATACGATCCTGTATGGAAACAACAAATATAGACTCTACATACCACACACATCACAATCATCATCATGCAACAAGACCTTTACAGATTGCTGCTCTCATCACACCCTGTCAAAACATGTCTTGATCCCTGGCCAGTTCTCTCGCCTCATGCCCCAGGTGTCTGCAATGTTCTGAGTTCTGTCAATCTCTCCTGCTCCTTCAAGGAACCATGAAGCCTATCACTGTTACTTTCCAAACATCTGTGACCTCATTATATCAATGTCATAATACCTGGGCTAAGGTGGCTCAGAAGTTGCCTGTCCCAGACTTGTGCAGACCTGGTTCTATTCACCACATGGACTGTGCAGATCTTTACAAACATGAAAAGGATGGTATACTCCCTTAAATAAAGTTCATTCATTCGTTCCTGGGGTAGTAGATTGGACATCTAGCTTTCTCAGACAAGGACAAAATACTCAGAGGACTAGTGTGCATGTTAAACATCTATTTTAAAAATTGTTTGCATATCCTTTACAGGACATCGCTGTCAACATCAGCATCTTTCAGCTGATTGTTGATTTCTTGGCAAGATTATGCTCAGTAGTTTGCCATTGCTTTCTGAGCAGCCGGCTCACATACCCCGTAAGTTACCGACGCGATTCGAACCACTGCTGATTCTCACCGTCGTCACGTTACTTACGAGAGTATAAAACATCTATTAGCAGTTGGAAATAAAACAAAGTAGGCCAAATAAGTTCTACCCAGGCTACATTTTAAAGTTATAAAATCAACACTTTAATGAATATATATATATATATAGCAATGTGTGATTTTATTATAGATCCATTTGGGTCCTAACTGCTTCCTAACTGGCACTATGGAGATAGCACACTGTGAGATTCTCATTATGTGACCTATGAGAAGAGACTGGAGCACTTATGGAGACATCTGCATGTTAATGAAAGTTGTTGCACAGATCATGAAATAGTACACAGTGTGTCACTGCATAAGAGTTAATCACAATGTGTGGACATATGCTACATCAACATCCAGGAATGACCCATGGTTGGCCACAATTAACTAAACAGTGGACGCCACAAGTTCTGTTGTTTCAATCTTTATTAATGTGACAGTCAATTTGGCAGTACTCTGTTGATCCAACACAACAATTACAGCCATCACGACATATGTGAAATTTTGAAATATGAGCGTGTTCCATGATCTTATAGTGACTTATAATTGGGTACATTCTACAGCTGATTTTGGCGCCTATCCTCGCTATTAAGAGTTCCAGCCAAACAAGTCTCTTTTTTCTCCACTGCTCACTCTTGGTTCCTACTTTTACCTATATCCTGTAGTCTTTTCTGCTCTTCAACAACTCAGTGCCCTCCTCCCCTCGTGTCTTAATACTCTTGCGATGGAACTTGCTTATGCAACTCGCTTCTTCTAGAATGTTTCATATTTGAAATGCGCTGCTATAACCTGTCATTTTTATGATAAGATTGACAGGAAGATGTTTGGGACTCACATTCCGTTGTTTCCCACGTACTAATTTATTTATTTCTACCATCCAAACGTAATAAACTTAGTTGACCTCTTATAATCTCCTACCCAATTGTGCATTTGTTACTAGTGCTCTGAACTGGCCTGAGAGCACTGGCCTGCTGGTTTGGGTAACGATGGGGCATATTGACCTGGGTAAGTTAATCCCTGGTACTTAGTCCCCTCTGTTATAAAGTTATCTCTGCCCATAAACAAAACCAATATTTTCTTTGTGAAGTATAATTTATGAGGTTTTATTTCTCAATTCTCTGCAAGATTCCAACCAACCGTATTTGTTAATTTTCTATTCCCCCTTATCATCACCATCATCCTGTGGTGTGTGCTGCGCAGAACTTTTCGCCTATAACAATCTTTTGAAATGTATCTTTATCACAAGCCACATGTTCTGTCTCACTGGCTGTCATATGTTCGCATGTGTAAATTATCTATCACATCTTGAATCCATATACAACACTATCCTCCTCCTTTCAGCTTCTCAGGTGCACATCCCTCCATAATTATCTTTCCCGGTCATTCATGTCTTTTTACATGCGAAAAATATTTCATTTTCCACAATTTTGTTTTTCAATACTCAGTTCCTGTTGGATTGATCTGTTCTTTTTTTTTTTTAATTTAGTAAATGTTTAGTACTTTTCTGTAACACTGTGCTTAAACTGACACACTGAATCAACTTATTTCTTAACTTTTTGATGCTAAAACTGACAGACACTGAATCAACTGATGTCTCCAAACTTTGATGTTAAAATTGACATACTGAATCAACTCAAGTCTCCAATTTCTTATGCTAAAATTGACACACTAAATCAACTCATGTCTCCAATTTTTGATGTAATAATCACAACCTGTGATCGTAATCCAGCATTTATGCCCCCAGAAGGTATCACATATGCATCATTTATCCTTTCTGGTGCAATCTCTATCAGATTGGCATTGCTGAGAAGCAGATCCTCCAGAGGCCATAAACCTGTATATTTGCACTTGCCGTGACGTCCAAGGACTAAGATCTCCCCAGTCTTCTCTAAAACCAAATCTGTCAATTGGTTACATAAAGAGGTGTCTGGGTTTGTAGGCCAGTAGTATATGCCAGGTGTATCTAGTTCTCTACCGCAGTGGCTTAATATCTCCTCAGGCACATCTGAAGCCTTGAAGGCAATAAAGAAACCTGAAAATGAAAGGCATCAAAACAAAACAATAATAATACTGTGATACAAAGGTAAAAAAGCAGTAAGTAAATCAACCAAAATGGAAATTAGAATTAATCAGCTTTACAAGAACACAATTAAAAGTGACATAATGAGTATTGCAGCCAGAAAATAAAAACATTCATCGATCATGTGCCATGGCGGTAAGTGTGGGCAGTCATGATTCGCCATTTCACTCGATCACTAGATTCATGGATCAGCTCAGTGTTCTTGTCTCCTCCATGTGGTCAAGCCATCTAGATATTTACTTCTCTGTCTTCCCCTTGTTCTCTTCCCCTCAATCTTGCTAAGTTGTCACCAAGTTCTCCAATTTATTTCTTCTCATAACATGTCCAAAAAATTTTGACTGTCTACGTCTAATTTCTCTAATCAGTTTACGATTTTTCATTTGTTTCTTGTAGGACTTGGTCATTGGTTTTTCTGTCTGTCCATGGTATTCTTTGCATTCTCCTCAGAAACCACATTTCCACACTGATACAGCTACAGTAAGAAAACTACACACACAAAAGTCACTTAGCTGCAGTCCAGGAGACATCTGATCTTCCTACCAGCCTGGTGGTCATGTGTTTGAATCCCCTTGAGGTGGGATTTGTTTCACTGACTTGGGCTCACAGGTCACCCCAGACTAAACTGAGCACCAGGAAGTTAAGGCAGCCGGCATGATATAGAACACATCACCCACCAAGTGCCAACTGGTCCAACAATATATGTGGCAAGCACAAGATACCCAACACCCCTTATGTCATGACATGGAATCCATTATGTTTACTTACTTTACGTCTCCCTAAAGACAAACCTGTTGTTTGTTTTTTTTTAAAGTTAGTTGCGTATCCTTTACAGGACGTAGCAGTCAACTCCAGTATGTTTTGGCTGTTTGTGATTCCTGGGGCAAGTTCAGTAGTTTGCCATTGTTTTCTGAACAACTGACATTCATACCATTGTATGGAAACCAACACAAGGCTGGTCTGCTTCCA
The DNA here is from genome assembly GCA_014155875.1 of Cepaea nemoralis. Lineage (NCBI taxonomy): Eukaryota > Metazoa > Mollusca > Gastropoda > Stylommatophora > Helicidae > Cepaea > Cepaea nemoralis. The sequence continues at coordinate 15,851 of JACEFZ010002376.1, forward strand.
AATCTCCCGCACTTCCAAATAACCCGCAGAGTGCGGTATGCAGGATTATGAAACTGCATTCATAACCCCTTCACCACACAGCCGGCTGTAAAACTACCAAGAAAACACAGGAAACAGCAGTTCAAGTTCAGTGCTCCCTCCGGTAACTGGTCATTGGTCTGGAGTCTATTGACGATGAAATAGCGAACACTCTTGGAGGAAACACTGCCAACCTTGGCACAATCCCAGCCAGTCAAGTTTGTGCTGTGCTGAATCATGACCTGGTTACATACTAATATGCCTCTCAGCAGATGTGAAGTTGCAGGTCTGGTCTTGAACACCCTGCTCGTTTCTGAACTTGGAAAAGGGAAGGAGAGGTTTACATCAGAGTCCCCATAGACTTTGGTACCAGGGTGGGAGAACAGTTTTTCACCCCTCTCACTCTGATAAAAGAAAGCCCTTTTCAGGACTCAGATCATCTGAACACCAATGCATACGACTTAAAGAGTTAAAACATTCTTTCAGAAGATTACTAACCAACCAGACAAGATGAATAGTTTTAATGCGGGAAAAATTGAGCAGGTACCTAATGTCAAGTATCTGACTACATTTACCTCTTTCATAACATTCCAAGCTATCTACCTCTTTCATAACATTCCAAGATATTTACCTCTTTCATAACATTCCAAGATATTTACCTCTTTCATAACAATCTAACCTATGTAACTCTTTCATAACATTCCAAGCTATTTACCTCTTTCATAACATTCCAAGCTATTCACCTCTTTCATAGTATCCCAAGCTTTTCACAACATTCCAAGTTGTTTGCCTCTTTCAATAAGATTCCAAGCTATAAAAGTGAGCTTCTGAAGTTTTGACTCCTTGTCCTTCTGTGTTAAGTTTATTCTCTTCTTGCTCTTCTCTCTGTCATCTCCCGACGGAGCATAGGCCATCAACCAACTCATGCCAAGCCCTTTGCAGAAGCGTTCACGATTGGTTGAATTCCGCAGCTAAAGTTTTCTACAGGACGAAGTAGCGCTTCTCGCATCAATCCTGTTTAGCCACCACATACGGCACACATGGTCGGTTACAGGTTAATATTTGACTCCCACACCCTCTATTCTGCATCCTCAGGGTGCTCTCACAGGCTTCTTACAGTCCATCTCTGGATGTTGCTCATCCACATGAAACAATGTATTCCTCTTGCAAGCTTCCCTCCACTTTTCCCTCCAGCACATACTTCAACAATGAGCTGTGTCTCTTCATATAGCCAATGTACCTTAATTGTCTGACCTTTATAAAACAATGTCCATGGTCAAAAATGCTTTCCAACCACAGATCACAATCAAAATGAAGAAAATGAAAACACCTTAACCCCACAATCAACAATATGGGGACAGTTCGATGGAAGTCAGACGCTGACTGGTCACAGCAATGCAGGGGTTCAACAGTATTTAGAACCTATGGCACAACACCAGCAAACACATTCAAGTCACATGTTTGAAAACATGCACCTTTCCTGTGGCGACATATAGATGCGAGTCATGATCCATTTTGCAATCAATAAAAAAGAGAAACAGGGTTTATTTAGCTGAGATGTTGCAGAACATTCTTAGAATATTGAGAGCCAAGAAGAAGAAAACTACTGACATTCTACCAAATCTGAACATAGAAGAAAACTGGCTCATAAATAGCACCCTGTCTTAGAAACTAAAATACCTTGTCTATATTAAAACTGGCCCATAAATAGCATCCGTCTTAGAAACTAAAATACCTTGTCTATATTAAAACTGGCTCATAAATAGCACCTTGTCTTGGAAACTAAAATACCTTGTCTATATTAAAACTGGCTCATAACAGTCTCCTGTCATGGAAACCAAAATACCTTGTCTATATTAAAACTAGCTCATAAATATCACCATCTTCTTCTTCTTCTTCAGCGTTCCGAGCCATTGAGGTTCTTTGCTGCAGATACAATCCGTCTCCATTCGTCTCTCTGGTTGACCTTCTCTTGCCAGTCGTTGATTCCAAGTGCTTGTAAGTCTGTATATATATTATCTTTCCACCGTCTTCTTGGTCTACCTCGGGGTCTACGGTCATTTATTTCCTGAGTGTAAGTGATTTTTGTTTCCCTGTTATCTTCCATTCTTTCTATATGCCCCAGCCATTGTAGTCTTCTTCTTCGTTCATCAGGAGTTTTTTTTCGGATGTGATTGCGTTGTGCCTGTTTACAGCAGAGCTGCGTTCTTGCGCCGTTAGGCCGACACATCCGACTTCTGCGGGCATTTGTTGACCGGGTTAACCTTCCCGGGGGTTTCTTAGGACGTTTGACTCTCACTGTTGTGGTGTTATCCCCCATCCCAGCTGGTCCATATAGAACAGCCAAAGATCCTGGTCAGCCCTCAAGGGAAGGCAGGGGCAGACCATGGGCATTCCCCGCCATCCAAGGAGGCTTCCATACTTGCAGAGCCGATACATAGCGCTCTGGTACTGGGCTCACCCAAGGAATCGTCACGTCCTGCACATGGCTGCTTAGCCTCACTTCCGTATATTGGGCCTTCCGTTCACCATAGGCTGTTCTTCCGGAAACCAGAAGTATGCAGTCTGCAGATGACATCCACACAGTGAGCTTTCGATTCGGACTTTCCATGTAATGGATTTGCTAGCCAAGCAATATTCCATTTCGTGCCACTAGGACACTTTTCCACCTTTTATGAAGCCCACACAGTGGGCTTTTGATTCAGACTTTCCACGTAATGGATTTGCTATCCAAGCAATATTCCATTTCGTGCCACTAGGACACTTTTCCACCTTTTATGAAGCCCACACAATGGGCTTTTGATTTGGACTTTCCACGTAATGGATTTGCTATCCAAGCAATATTCCATTTCATGCCTCTGGGTCTTCATGCACCTTTAAATGTCAACCTGTATATAGTTAAAGTAATCTGCGGTCAACTTTAGCTTGTTGATATCTCCATAGAGCTTGTCCTCAAATGAAGCAGGTGTGGGCCAAAATATCTTTCTCTGTTCTGCATACGTTGGGCAATCCTGCAGCAAATGTTTTGCTGTCATTTTTCCAGTTCTACAATTACATTCATCGGTATCTCCTATCTTTAGTTTATTGAACAAGTGGTATTTCAGCCTGTTATGTCCTGTGCGCAGTCTGAAGATTGCTACTTGTTCTCTTCGGTCGAGTTTGTAATATGCATCATCCTTCTGATGGCCTGGATGCTCTGATTCCCATTTGGTTCTATAAGTGCTTTTTATCAACCTCTTTGCCTCATTATAGGTTATGTCTATGTCAGGCTGTGGTAGTCGTCCGCCCTCTTTTGCCAGTCTGTCAGCCTCTTCGTTTCCAGGTATACTGCAATGTGATGGGATCCACTGTATTACAACTTTTTTGGATTTCTGGCATAGACCATGGAGTGCTGCTCTTAGGTCAGTTAGTTCTGTGCTGTTATTGCTCTTCAGTATTGAGACAGCTGACTTTGCATCTGTGAAGATAGCTATTTGCTTCTCTTTATTTTCCTCCATCAGGAGCATTTCTGCTGCAGTTTTCAGAGCCTCTACCTCCGCTTTGAAGTTACTTGAAAATTTTCCAGTTGCCATTGAATGTGTTTTTTTCGCTCCATTTTTTAAATTTAGGAGAATTCCTCCTCCTCCATTCTCTATTGAATTTTTGGCTGATCCATCTGTATATGCATGGGTCCAATTCCTGCTTGGGTAATGTTCTTTTATGTAGTTTAGGGTTATTTCTCTTCTTTCGGTTTCATGCTGAGTGTTCTTTTTCTCAATACCAGGAATGTTTTCTATCATCTCAGGCAGTTGCTGCTGTCTCCAAGCTGGGAACTTGTGTGCATTGTGTATGGGCTTGACTGTTGATATGTTAAGAATAGGATCTGACCTAATCCTTCGTTTTGCAGTTTCTACAAAGTTGCTACGCTTCAGTCTTCCCTTTCCAAAACCATTAAATCTGTTGTACATAGGGTGGTCTGTCAATCTTCTAAATTTTTCTGCTTGTTGCTGGGCTCTGCTATCTCTTCTATCCTGCATTGGTTGTAAACAAGTGATCTTTTCTAATTCATTAATAGGCGTTGTCTTCAGGCTTCCAGTTATGATTCGCATTCCTTGATTTTGGACTCTACTTATTTTGTTAAAGTTTGACTTAGCTGCTGTTGCCCAAGCTGCAATGCCATATTCCAGTACTGGCCTCACCCGTCCAGTATATAACTTCTTGAGAACTTTCTCATCTGCTCCCCATGTTGTACCAGCAAGCTTTTTCATGATTGCCATTCTTTGCCTTGCTCTTGTTCGATTTTTCTCAACCTGTGTCTTCCATGTCAGGCGACGATCAAAGGTGACTCCTAGATAGTTTGGATTTTCTTCATGGCGCAATATTTTTCCATTCAATACCAGCTTAGGTTGCTGAGTTTTAGTTGAGAGGGAGAACACTGTGCATGTTGTTTTCTCCTCACTTATCTTCACTAGCCATGATTTTGACCAGTCCTCTAGCGCTAATAGGGCTTGCTGTATTCTGCTGTTAGCTGTACTAATATATTCTTCAGATGTCCATATGGCTAGGTCATCTGCAAAGGATGATGTGTGTACTCTGGCTGGAAAATTTTCCGTGATGTCGTTTATATATGCTAGGAATAATGTTGGTGAAAGAACTCCTCCTTGGGGGACACCTTGCTCCAACAGCATCATTTTGCTGGTTTGTCCTTGTACTTTTGTCCTGGCAGTTCTGTTCTCAAGGTAGTGGCTGATCCATTTGTACATTTTCCCGCAAACATGCATTTTTTGCAGTTTTACTTTCAGTCCTTCCTTCCATACTTTATCAAATGCTTTTTCTAAATCTATCCAGACTGCTAGTGTGTGCTTTTTCTCTTGGAAGGCATCCTCTATTTCCTGAGCTATATAGGTTATTTGATCTTCAGTAGATCTGTACTTTCTGAATCCTGCTTGGTGAGGTGTTAAGAGTTGGTTTTCTTCCAGATGCCATGTTAGCCTGCCATTGATAATGGGTTCCATTAATTTTCCTACACAGCTAAGAAGACTGATAGGTCGATAGCCATTTGGTTCTTCCAGGTCTTTTCCTTTCTTTGGGACTGGTATTAGTATAGCTTCCTTCCATGCCTGTGGGACTATTCCCCTCTTCCAGCTGTAATTTAGGACTGCTAGTAGTTTCTTTTTTGCCTTAGTGCCTAGTCCTATTAGCATTTCATTTGTGATTCCATCCTTTCCTGGTGATGTCTTCTTTTTTAGGGTATTCATTGCCTGTTCCATTTCTTCCATTGTTAGATTTGCCATCATATATTCTGCTGCTGTCTCTGTATATGTATGATGTATCTGTTTATCTTTGATTGCTTTCTTCTGTTCGGCTGTAATATCAATGTGGTTTGCACTGGCATAGTGTTCCATTAGTGCATTTGCAGCCTTTTTTCCTGTAAGCAAGGCATTTCCTTGTTTAATTGTTATTTGTTTGTTTCTAGGTCCTTCATTGTTCATGGCTTTCACTAGTTTCCATAGTTTGTTTCCATCCCTGTCAAAATTCAGGTTTTCTGTTGTTTTCCTCCAACAATCTCTTGTTGTTTGATTTACTGTTCTTTTATATTTTGCTGAGATGGCTTTGAGAGAGATGTTCGCTTCAGTTGTTTGTTCTCTCTCTGCGGTCTTCCTAGCATCTTCAACTTTGTCCTCCAAAAATTGTAGTTCTTCAGTCCAGTATGGTTTGTAATTTTTCCTTGCTCCTCTTGGAATAGACTCAGTGGCCGCCTGTATTATTGCTCTGTTTAGACTTTCCACCATTTGCTTCATGTTGCCATATCGTGTATTTACGTTTTCACAATATTTGTCTGTTAGTATGGCAAATCTGTCCCAATCTGCTCGTTTGTAATTCCAACGGGGCAAAGGCTTTTGCTCCTGTGGAACATACTCCATATTTATTACAAGCTTGATTGGTCTGTGGTCACTACCTGCTAATTGGTCCAGCACATGGCGATCGATTTTGTGGAGGATGTCTCCTGTGCAGAAAGCTAAGTCTGGAGTAGAAGTGGTAATCCATCTTCTGGAGTAGAAGCTCGGTGTGTCATCCGCTTTGTTAAGTAGATGGAGATTTGAGTCTATTTCCCAGTCCTCCACTTCATCTCCTCTTTTGTCAGTATCTGGGTATCCCCATCTTTCTGAACGGCTATTAAAGTCTCCGACAACAATGCAATTTGTGTCAGTTATTTCCATGTTTGAGAGTGTAAGATCCTTATCTGCCGGGCTATATAGATTGTAAATTCTTATTTTCACGTCCTTTATCATTATATCAACACCTATAATTTCCGTTTGGTTGTCGAGAGATCACAGATACTTCGCTGCAAGGTATTGTATTTCGTGTAAGTATTACAACTCCTCCTTTGTGTCCTTCGCGGTCGAAACGTGTGGCCTGATATCCCTCGACTGAAAATGTGCGATTGGCGTTGAGGTGTGTCTCTTGAATGCATGCCACATCTATTCTATCTTTATGAAGACGCTGTGTTAGGGAGGCTTTCTTGTTATAAACTCCTTCTGCATTCCATTGTAGTATGTTGAGTGTCCGGGGTGTTTGGTCAATAGCTCTTAACCTACTCCTCTGTGCCTTGACTCCACAGCACAGGGGAAGGTGACCACCAGTAGTCATGGGTGGACCCCCTCGAGGCAGGGGGCCCGGCACTATCACCGCATGGGTGACCCTACCAGTAGCTGTGCTACCGTCGGCATAGCTCTTGGGGTCATTGGAACGCTCAAGCTCCTCTACCTCGTCAAGGTGGACGCACGGCAGAGGGGCATTGTAGTCTATTAGCCATCATGATACCAGTGATTAGCGGGGACTTGTAAAAATCATTTTGTTACAAAACAGATATTGTAACAGAAGTAGAGTATTTAGTACCTAGTGGGAAAAGGCTACGGCACGATTGAGCATCGGAGGAGAATGGGAAGAGAGATGCTCAAGTCGTGACGTAGTTGGTTGTTACGGGGGCAGTCAAGATCAGGGTCTGGACTTGGAAGGACGCCATCTTAATAGCACTTGTCATCATCAAGAAAATAAACCCTATTGATATGAAACCAAGTCTTTGTTAGTCCTTTACACTGTTACAGGACTAATTTTGGAGCCCTAGACACAGGATTCGAACCTGGTATAACGCGGAGTCTCAAAATGCCGTCTACTATATAACATCGCGGAGGCTAAAAACTATGAAGGTCCTTGGTCCGCTTGTGTCGATCGCCAGAAACAGAATTGCGGCACGCTTTTGAACAAGCATTGAACGTAACAAAGCGCAGTTGGAAAGATGGCCAATAACTTATCTGTGAGTACAGCAACCAAAAGCCCGGCCAGGGGTGGTTGTCTGTAAGTCTTTTTCAAGACTTGATGTAAAAAGTTAATTGGCGTCAGGAGAAGAGTGAAACCCAACTTGCCATAACGGGTTGCAGCGCCTGCGATTGTCATCAAACCGGCGAGCATCAACTGTAAACATCATCCTAACGACTCCTCTTGTCCATTACTCTGGCGAACGTGTCAGGAGTGTGCTGAAGTTCAAGTCAGTAAATCGATATCTCGAACGTGTCAGGAGTGTGCTGAAGTTCAAGTCAGTAAATCGATATCTCGAACGTGTCAGGAGTGTGCTGAAGTTCAAGTCAGTAAATCGATATCTCGAGCGAGCAGGAGTGTGCTGAAAGTCGGCCCAGTTTGATAATGTCTTGAGCGAGCAAGAATTTGGCTGAAGGGCAATCCAGCAATCCAGTCTGATCGTTGTTTCAGGTGAGCAAGAACTTTACAATAAGACAATCAAGTTCAGCCTCAATGTTAATAGGTTTTGTTCTGAGCGCTAACAACTAGAAAAAAGAACGTTGGTAAAAGACAATCAAAACAGCAAATAAATACCTCATTACTTCAGGGGTTGACGAATCAGAATATCTCAGGGCTCTACTACAAATGAGAGCCGCTCGCTAATCCTTTTGGACTCTGTTGCATGTGAGTCGTTTTCAAGACGTCGATTTGATGTACTCCATCTCAGAAGGGACCCAACCAAGGGTTGAAGAACTGTACTGAGGCATCCCAAGAAGAGAAACGACCTTAGAAGAAGGAACGAACTACCTGAAGTGCGCGATTGGTTTCAACTCATACAGCGGGGAATCTAACCTAACGGCGAACCTAGGAGAATACGTCTTGCTTGGATCGGGAAACCTATTGACTGATTGAACTGTTCTTACGGTATAAGTGATTTGTATTTCTTAAATTAGTAAATTACAAATGTGAAGTTGTTTGCTTGCTCTGTATAATAATATTTCAGCGGGACAGACTCATCACGGCACGGTAGAGAAACAGTCTTCTTTTCTTCATATTTCAGCTGAGCTCAGGACAAGTTTTTTTTCAGGTACCAAGGAAAATGCAGAGGAAGAATATAGTTTTAAGTTGGATATAAGTTACAAAGAAGTAGAAATATGAGTTATTTATATGCGGATTTACAACGTATTGGTACATGGTTGGGGGAATTAAGGGAGGCAGTTAGTGAAGTAGAGAATTTTATAGAAGCATTGAAGAACAGAACGACTAGACAAAACCCTTATAGTTTTATGGTAGACTGTAATGGAGTAGGAAAGAATAACAGGAGACAGCCATGGCTTAATAAAGACAGAAGACAATATGGCTATTATGAACCAAGACCTGAGGTATGTGGGGTAAAAGACGGTGAGAACAGACGTAATGGTGAAAGCTCGGACTGCTATAGTTGTGATAAATACAAAAGTGGGCGTGAGAGAAACCTTTCAGGGAAATCATGGGGCTGGCCCTCTCACAGTGCAACCGCTAGAAAAAGACGTAACGACTGGTTTGAAAAGAGACAAAGACAATATTTGAAGTCAGGATCGAAGGACAGAGTAGAACACAAAGATAAGAATTCAATGACTCCTAAAGTACTTGCTAATATTAAGATTGAACAGGAAAAGAAGACGACGTTATTAGTAAAGAAAAGAAACCGAGAGACACAGACGCAGGCAGGTAATACGATAGAAAATAGTACGCAAACTCAGGTAGATACAATAGAGAAAAAGGTCCAGGTACAACCAGCCAGCAAGATAACAAAGGGAAGTCACACTGACTTAATAGAAACTCAGTCAAAACCAACTCATTTGACTAAGGGAGACAAGGTTAAGAAAGATAGACAGACGAGAACCAAGAACGAAAGAAAGCCAAAGAGGAGAAGTATTGAAGAAAGAAATAGTAGTATGATAGTAAATAGAGGTACTGCCGTGTCAAGTTCCTCAGGTATAGACATGAAACTAATTCCCAAATGGTGTAGGAATATTAGCTGTCAGAGTTCAGGTTACGGAGAAGATATTCCTACCGCCGCATATTATAGTGATGCTGAAACAGATATTAATACTGAGGATTCAGAGAATGAGAGAATTGCACTACGAGCAGATCCTGAATCGAAGCGTGATGTTCCCTCATACAGTATAGTTGCTGGTGGACAGACGGACAGAGTTTTGGTTAGTGACTCTTTGGAACTAGATACTGGTTTGTATGACAAGAAAGTAGGGAAGGCTAAGAGACGAATACCAAGAAAGAGAAAGGAAGTATTACAGTGTAGAGGTGTTACACACAGGTTAGAAGGCACGTGATCGTATAGGACACAAGTCTCCGTGGTTTATAACATTCTTTATTTGTCGAATCGTTCCACTACAGCATAATGATGGTAGGCTCAAATTCCGATGTTTACCTACTTTCCTGCTAGCTGACCCCCAAGTGACGTGTGTGTCCCAGCCTAGATACACTTCTTCATTCGTGCACACACGTTCACTAGCTATGGTTTTCCCACTAGTCAAGGAATGCGCAGCATTCCTTAACTCTTTACTCCTAAGCTACTCTGTTACAATACCTCCCCTTCTTCAAGGAGAATTTTTCCCTGAAAAAATCTCAACCCCAACTCTTAACCCCCTTAACTATACATCTCTATACAATAACAACAATTCCATATAATTCTTAACTCAATTCTCATTCCCCTATCTCATCATAGCCAATTGCTAACCAGAGACAATAATACCGAAACTCTCTACAAAACTCGTTATAAAGTTCTCCAGAAAACTCTCTACAAAACTCTCCATAAAGTTCTCTAGAAAACTCGCTACAAAACTCTCTATACAATTCTCTAGAAAACTCGCTACAAAACTCTCCATAAAGTTCTCTAGAAAACTCCCTACAAAACTCTCCATAAGCGAACCGCTTTTAAAATTTAACCATCTAAATTATGATTGACAAAACTGAAGATATTCCCCCTTATCCTTTATTTCTCACTTATTCATTCTCACATTCTCACTATTCTAGGATAGACAGAAAAAATAGTTAGATTGGGTAGTTAGATTTGGTAGGTGCGCACCTAAAAATAATAAAAGTAAGGAAAAAGTAAGAAGTAATCACCTTTCTCTTCCCATACATTCTCAAAACTTTATAAAAATAAAGTTTCAAAATTTATCTTCAGTTTCCGTCAATAATAATTGTTATTATCAAAAAAATATGTTAATCCAAAACTACCAGCTTTTGTATTATTCACCTCGTCAAGTTCAAGTTTACCATTCCTTCAAAAAAAAAACTCCAAATTATTAGTATACTGTTAAGTACAGTCTTCTTCTTCCAATATCTATTTATTTAAATGCCAAAACTCAACCTGGCATTCCCCCCATATTCTCCCATTAAACGCTGTTCAACCCAGCTCCTATTTTTAACCCAATCATTTACATTGCGAACGACTCAACTACTTTAAGTCATCTGTTTCCAAAAAAAAAAAACACTTCATTTTTCTTCTAACTGAACGTCAAACTATTAATCATTTAAACACACTCAGGTTAACTCAATAAAACCAAAGTTTTGTAAACATAAGCAGCTAAGTTAACTTATTCATTTCATAAAGCGCAATTGAAGTTCAAACAATTGACTAAACAATATCCCCACACATTAATCAAATTAAACGTATATAACTTAAAAACCAACCTGATCATAAAACATATACCAATAAGTCTTAAGTTATTACAATATTATGTGTATTCCTCCCAACAACTCTTGCTTAAGTTATTTACCAACTACCTTCTTTGTAAACACAAAAATATCGTGTCTAACTTCTTCTTCTATCTGCCATCTGCAGAATATTCTACCACGCTATTTATCTACCTTTTCTCCATTTTCTTAATAACTTCAAATTTTTTTCGATAAGTGCAATATCTACATCAATGTCGCTATCCTCCCGAGGAGAGCTATCTTCTTTCATATCAGCTTCTTCATCAGTTTCTGACTTTTCATCCATCTCTTGTTCCCCATCTGTATATCCATTACTAGCAACCGCTAATTTCTTCCTTTCTAAATCCAATCTAATTTTCCTGTCTTGCCGTCTCAACAAATTTTCAAATAGTGGCATATCTTCACCACTTGAAGAATTCACTCTAAGTTTCCTTTGCCTCTTAATTTCTTTTTCTTTCTGTCTATCCAACTTTCTTTTTACTGCCTGTCTTGTATTCATAAATGGAGGTTCTATTTTTTCCTTGACTGATTCTTCGCTAATATAATCGTCATACATGTTATTTTCCTCTGTCATGACTGTTTTTGGTAATGTTTCTTCTTGTTCAGCTGTAGTAAATGCTGTTGTCACTTGTTTCCCATTCTCTATAGGTATAGGATATACCGATTGTCTGACAATCTGTCCACCTGACAATATTTCTTCGGAACAATAATTATTATTACTATTCTCTGCATCCCTTTCCTCATTATCCCGCCTTAAGTGCTCTACATGTGAACGTGCAACATGCCCTGAAATTTGATTCTTAATAGTATATGACACTGGGCCCTTTTTTTCTAAAATATAATATCCCGGGACCCAATGAGCATCAAACTTAGAGTTTTTTCTATGTTTTTTGTAATACACCCTATCACCTATGTTGAACTCTTGTAAGTGTGCATTTTTATTTGCGTATTTCTTCTGTCTTTCTCTAGCCTTAATTATATTATTTCTTAAACGTACATGTGCTTTGTGCATCTCTTGCAACCTTGTTTCCTGAAAATCTTCCCCCAGATATTTTCTCCTAGGCTTTAATAAATTATCAATTGGCAATATTGGTTCTCTCCCATGTACTAAGTAAAATGGTGAGAAACCTGTTCCTTCATTTTCGTGTGTACGTATCGCCGCTAATGCTATCCCCAAATAAAGATCCCAATCCATATCATGTTCTTCTACATTTTTCGCTAGAACATTGTATAGTGTTCTATGTTGTCTCTCATTTTTAGCATTAGAAGTTGGTCTGTAATATGAAGTCCTAATGTGTTTTATATTCAAATCTTTTACCAATTTTTCAAACTTTCTATTTACAAATTCTTTCCCATTATCTGTAAGTATTATTTGTGGACACCCAAACCTTGGTATAAATTCTTGTAACAGCATATTTATAACTGAATCAGCACTCTTGTCTGGAATTGGATAAACTTCTGGCCAGAGACTATATGAATCAACTATATGTAGTAGGTATACATTTCCCGATAATGTTTTTGGATGAGGACCTGAAATATCCAAACTTACTTTCTGCATTGGAAATTGAGGAATATCGGTATCTTGTAAAGGACATTTGATTATCTTCATGTTTCTTAACCTACACTTTTCACATGCTTCAACATATTCATATACGCTTTTGAATAAATTCGGCCAGTAATATTTACTGCTAATAGCCTTCACTAACTTATCTCGTCCAAAATGACCATTATTATCGTGATATGCCTTTAAGACTTCGTGTTCTAAATGTTTCGGAATATATTTTCTTACTCCTTCACCTTTTTCACTGATATAATATAATTGATTGTCTTCTTGTAACTCTACAAACTTTCTTTTAAAACTATTTTCCCCTGTTTCTTTCAGTTTTCTTTTTATTTGTACTATTTTTGGGTCTAACTCTTGTTCTACTTTCATATCAAACTGTTCTAAATGTGGGTCTTCTGTTCTAGGTTCAGACTCTTGATCCGATGGTAAACTCTCAAATTCTTCCCTATTTATTATGGCAGAATCTAATATATTTACTTGCCAGTTTCTATCGTCTATCTCTGGTTCAGCTTCATCTTCCGTGTTTCCTGATGACTGTGTATATGGAATCCTAGACAAAAGATCGGCGCATGTATTATGTTTCCCTGAAACATATTCAACCTTAGCATTGTACCCCTGTAAATTCAATGCCCACGTTTGTATTTTCCTATTTTGTATTGGTGCTTCTAATATCGACTTTAATGGCATGTGGTCAGTTCTAATAATGAAATTGGCATTATGTAAGTAGTAATTTAATTTTTGAAGAGCGTAGTGTATAGCATATGCTTCTTTCTCAATAATCGGCCATTTCTTTTGAGTCTTGCTGAGTTTATGAGACAAGAAATAGATTGGTCTTTCATTTTTAACCCCTGGTATTCCAGATTCTTCTCCTTCATATGGTTGAACCAAACATGCTCCTATTGCGTTGTCTGAAGCATCTGTGTATAGTATTAGCTGTTTATTCAGGTCTGGATGTGTTAATAATGGTACCACTGTTAAGCTATCCTTTAAAAGTTCGAACGCTTTTTGACACTCATCATCCCACTTAAATCTAGCGTATTTACCCGTTAAATTCGTAATAGGTATTGCTATCCTTGAAAACGCTGGTACAAACCTCCTATAATATGCACACGTTCCTATAAATGCACGGACTTCCTTAACATTAGTTGGAGGAGGTAACTGTTTAATAACCTTTATCTTGTCCTGGTCTGGTTTAATACCTTCCCTATTTATTATATAGCCTAAATATTTTGTTTCTGTTTTTAAAAACTGGCACTTACTAAGCTTTAATTTAACGTCATGCCTTCTTAATCTGTCAAATACTAGTCTAATATGTTTCAAATGATTCTCTACATTTCCTTTCGTAAATATTAATATGTCATCTATATATGCTAGGGCAAAATTTTGCATACCGTCTAGTACTTCATTTATTAAGAACATATAGTGAGACGGTGCATTTTTCAAACCGAATGGCATACGTAAGAATTCGTACGAACCCATATGAGTACAGAAAGCACTCTTATTTTGAGCATCCTTTGACATAGGTATACACCAAAATCCTGATCTTGCGTCTAGTGTTGTGAAAAATGTGGAGCCATTAAGTAATCCCAAAATATCATCAATCACCGGCAATGGGTACGCTACATTCTTAGTAATTTTGTTCAACGCCCTGTAGTCACAACAGAACCTGTTCGAACCATCAGATTTGGCTACGATTACCACCGGAGATGACCATTCTGATTTTGATCTTGTTATTATGCCTGCTTTCAACATATCTTCTATTGCCTTTTCTACGACTTCTCTATTTCTTAATGGAGTTCTATATGGTTTTAAACTAATTGGTGGATGGTCTCCCGTATCTATTTCCATTGTAACTGTTTTTGTCTTTCCCAATTCTAAATCATTAATTGCAAACACATCCTGATTTTGTTTTATAAGTTGTTCTAATACTTCTTTATTTTCTGGCGGAGTTTTTAATTGTGCCAACAATTCTTGTTCTCTTGTTACTTTGTCTAGTGAATGTATTTGGGCTGTATTTCTTCTAGATGGATGGATCAATTCATCCATTCTTACGTTCCCTTTTTTTTCGCATCCGCGTCTGTTATTAATTCTTTCACTAGAATAACTTATGCCTGCCATATTTACTCTGTCTGTTGCCAATATGTCACTAACGTTATGTTCTAGCTTGGCTATTACACATCCTCTGTATAATTTAATTTCTCTACCTGTGTTATTAATAACCATCACTGGAAATGTTAAACTTTTATCCAATTCTATTATTCCATCCGGAACTTCTAAACCTGGCTCATCTATTATTTCCTTTTGCAATTCAGTGATTCTGACTATGTTTCCTGCTACATAATACGGGTTTCTCTTTAGCTTCGCTTGTATCAAATTAACTGACTGTGGTTTTAAATTCATGGTCGTTTTAACTCTAACTAGTGTCGACACATGCATATCTTCTTCTAAATCTACGAAAACATCTTGGAATTTTAATTTATGCAAATCAAATAAAAGTCTCACCCCATTTTTCAATAAAAAATCTCTACCCAATATCATATTCCTATTTAAATCTTTGACTACATGGAACATATGCCTGACATTTATCCCTCCTAATTTAAAGTTTATCATTGTTTGTCCTAGCACTTCTAATTTTTGTCCCGTTACCGAATGAAGATTCTCCTGAATTCTAAATATTTTACAATTTTTTAACATTCGATATAAAAATGCTTCTTTAATCACGCTAACTTGTGCTCCCGAATCAACTAATGTTCTAACTTTATATTTTCCTATTTCTACTATACATGAGCTAGGATCCACCATATTTAATGACAATTGTTTTATCTCTGCTTGTTTTTTATTTCTAAATGTCCTATTATACTCATCATTTGGATTTTTAATACATTGATGCCCCTTTTGGATCTTACTATCTTCCCTCCTACTGCCGACCCTGTTCAGTAAGCGGGATGCCAATTTCCCTGATTTCCTGATCTTCTAAAATTTCTTTGCATTTCTCCATAATTCCCATTTGCTGGTCTGCCATTTGCAGTTCTATTCTGTGTACTCGTCTGAACACCTCTATTATTTTGTGTATTCGATGGGACACGTCTGTTACCACAGAAACGAAAAATGTGCCCACGTTGGTGACATCCCCAACAAACCACATTCGAGTTATTTGTGTTACCTTCTATGTTTCTTACAGTATTTCTCACTTGTCCTCCTCTAGCTTGATTATATACGTTATCGTTTCTTTGTACCATCTGTATTTCTCCTCGTCTTCCTCTCCATCCATGTCTATACTGTCCTACTTCCATAGGTTCTTCAATTCTATCTTCCGAACTACTACCTAACTCTCGTCCTACTCTTAATCTAAACCTTCTCCTCAAGCTTTCCTCTTGTATAGCGATATCTACCGCTTGTGACAATCTTGCCGGATTCTCTCTTAATAATTTAAATTTCAATCCATCTGACCTAATCCCATCAACAAAGATTCCTACCAACATCCGTTCAACTTCTTCAGCTCGTACATTCTGTCCTAAAAATGACTCTTCAGCTAAATTGATTAACCTGTCACTGTATAGCTGCACACTTTCTGTAGTGTTTTGTCTAGTCTGTCGCAATACTGAGAATGCGTGTTGTGGATCAGTAATTTCAGCGTATTTTCTTGCGAGATCATCCTTAAATTCTTCCCAGGTTTCACCTCCTGCTGCTTCTAGTTTTCTTCTTATATGGTCAGAAACTGGACTTGTACTTGTTCTGTATGCTAAATTCTTTTTCTCCTCATCTGTAGCGTTTACTAAATAAGCATGTTTCTCAATAGAAATGACCCATTTCTTAAACTGGTTTGCCTGACCACTAAATCTTTCAACATCACTGCTTACATTTTGTTGTCTTAATACTGCATCCAACCTTGCTATTGCCCCACCAACTCCAGTCAGTACCTGTGAAAAATCTTGGGGTTCCATTCTAGAATCTATACTGGAAATTATCAAGCAATATACAAAATATTTCAAACAATATTAATTTCAAATACACAATCTGTTCAATTAATTACTCTAATATTACCTATTATCTAACTATACTAATTAAAGACTCCAATCGAAGATCCTGACGAAGAAAATTTTCCGTTGCAATCACGAATCCTGATAAAAGAACCTAAATGAAATCCTGACGCAGAAATTTTCAATTGATCCTGATACCAAGACCAAAAAAAAGGACTCTAATCGACACCGTTGAAAGGATCAGAACACAAAAAAACCTCTGGATTTCCTAATTCAATCGAAGTCGAAGTCAGTTTTCTATAGTTTTCCTGTCGCTGATTGTGCTCGATATAATGCTCGATCAATCCAAGACTGCTTGATTGCTTGCTCTATTGACTGTACTGTAAGCGTTGGACTTTAATCTCCGTCAAGCAAGGTCACCTTCACGCTTATTCGATCGACAACTGCTCACGGTTTCAGCAAACTCACTTTCCAACAGCATATCTGGCACTTTCACATGTTTCAGCGTAAAAATGATCAAGTCGAGAATAATTGGATTTAAACCTGACGCTATCCACTCCCTTATTTGTTATGTGGCATTTCAACAACGGTCAGTTTAAATTGAGTATACCAAATTTTGACTTGAGACAATTTTCATCAATGCTTTCATTTAAGTGAAGTAACTGTAGAGAATATTGAGGATCTCGACTCAATAACTATGGAATTTGCAATATAACCTTGACTTCACCTTCCACAGTCCAATGAGCTAAAACTCATAATTTTCACCATTCTTTGTTTTACTTGGAGTTTTATTTGGAGCAGCTTATCGTTCTGTTGAAATCAAATCATTTCTGGTACCTCGAGACTTCACAAGTTGTAACATGTAATCAGCGAGTTCATTCTGATAACCTTGTGTACTAATTTTTGATGCAAAACGGCATTACTTGATCTCATTATACAATTAGTGTTGGTCAGTGATCAAGTTATTTCAGACTATTTATCAGATAAGAACATCAGTCTTTCAAAAAAATAAGTTTAACAATCAAACCTTTTGAGCTGGCCTGAGAAATCGATCTCCTTTTTAAACAGAAATACACTGAGAACCCACAACAACTACCCCTGGGCGGGCTTTCAGCTGTTGCGTTTCTTATTATTATTTACTTAAAAAACTTCCTTCTCCAGACGCCCAGACACAACAATATTCCATGGCGGTAACTCTCTCCTCAACATCCCATGTTGCTCTTTGAGGTCAAAGGCACCAAATCAACCTGTATTACAGTGTAGAGGTGTTACACACAGGTTAGAAGGCACGTGATCGTATAGGACACAAGTCTCCGTGGTTTATAACATTCTTTATTTGTCGAATCGTTCCACTACAGCATAATGATGGTAGGCTCAAATTCCGATGTTTACCTACTTTCCTGCTAGCTGACCCCCAAGTGACGTGTGTGTCCCACCTAGATACACTTCTTCATTCGTGCACACACGTTCACTAGCTATGGTTTTCCCACTAGTCAAGGAATGCGCAGCATTCCTTAACTCTTTACTCCTAAGCTACTCCCTTTACTGTTACAATAGTCAGACGTTCTAAAGGCGACTATGGGAATGGAGTCGACGTGGCTGCGGTGAACTACTACTATGAATCTGATGAGGGAACTATTGTCAGTGTGTCATCTGAAGACGAAATGGGGAGGTGCAAACGTTACGTAAGGTATACAGGGAACAGTGAGCAGACCGACGCAAATAAAGGAGATAAGAAGAAAACATTTAAGAAGAAGAATAGTGATAGACAGATAGCGGGAATTTACTCCTCGACAACAGAAGATAACATAAGAAAACTCAGAGAATTAAGACCTGAGTACTTTAACAGGTTAACAACAGATAGTGAAGAGGACATAGTTAGGGAGAGACGGGTTAATGTATTGAGAGACAGTGAAATATTTAACTTGGACACACTCTATAATGGTTAAAATTCCTTGGGTGAGGAAGGAAAATGGAATAGTTTTGGTTTATGAGAAGAATTGCGATTTGAGCATATAGATATATGAGCTGTCTAAAATAGGCAGATGAATTTTGTTTGGTGTAGTATCACAGGGTACAGAGTAGTCGAGGGTGTTGTTGAGGATAGAGAGTTACGGCAAGTGATATTCTACGTTGATACGTAATACAGGATATCTTCTGTTTGATTACGATGTAGGGAGAGTAAACAAGGAAAATATAGTCCTTTGTCCGGAATGGATAGATATAGAGAGTTAATCACGTCGAGTGAGGTATAACTGGTGTAAGTAAAAGAGAGTAGATTAAGCACAGAATTAGTAGAAGGTGAGAGATAAACTAAGTATGAATGTTCGTACTAGAAATGGTTCGACTCAGAGCTATGATGCGATGTCTGAGATAGTTTTGCTTGTTGGTTTGAGAAGAAAATAGAGTATGGTTGACAGGTGAATCGAGAGTGTCTGGTGAGGAGATATAGATTGAGGAGGAACTGAGTATCCTGTATGTAAAATAGCCAGTTGAACGTGAGAATATTAAGAGTAAAAGACTGTAGAAGTGGATGCTTGAAAAATACGAGTTACATCGTGCTTGTGGAGAAAGAAGAGCTGATTAAGTCTGAGAAAGTTGTTGTGTGGAGAAGTATAGAATTATAGTTACGAGGTTAGTGGTTCAGCGGAATGAGGTTTGTTTCGAAGAGATAGTAGATAGTGCTGTGAAAGCGATATAAGTGGCGAGAGGTAATGTATAGGGTCTGACCTTCGTATAGGAGTGAGTGATTGAGTAAAGTAGAAATAAGTAAGTAGTGAATTGTGAAAGTCCTGTGGAGTAATTCGTCTGGTTATGCATTGTGCATACGTGAGTAAAACTGTGTGGTGACGTCGCCTAAGTGAAATACATAGATAAAAGGTAAGAGTGGCGCTAATATATCTTGTGTCAATGTGTGTAGAGGAGGTCGATACGCTTGGATTGTGGTGAGTGATTGCTGGAATGTTGAATTGGCGTCTAAGTTTTTTTTTTTAAAGTAATGGTATGGACACGTTAGCATTGTCGAGATGCGAAAATAGTCCTGAGATGAGAGCGAGGTTGTGTATCACTGTTCGTCTGAATATGCGAAGAGTGGTTGATAAGTGACGTGGATAAAACGTGGAACATAGAGTATGCGAAAATTGAGAGATAGAAAGAACGTGATTAGAGAATTCTGATGTCTTTTTGTAGAATATCTGACGTTGGAAGGAAATTATGGAAGTTGTATGACGAAAACGGAGTTAACATTCTGAATGATCTTTCATAAAACATGTTTAGTATTCTTGACAGAGACATATCGAAGCAGGAATGCCTAATACTGAGAAACGAGAAAAGTGAGGTCTGCTGTCAGTTATAAGTGGCGTGGGTTGCAGTTCTGAAAGAGTCCCGAGAAATAACAGGAAGAGTGAAAGATACGGAGGTAAACAAGGTTAGTTAAATGAATGTTGGAGAACGTGTTCCGAGGAGGGTGACTGGTTTGATTATCGTCACGATGCAAGAGTGCTAGGAAAGACTTGAGGATAGCTTAGAGTAGTCGTGGTGAGATGTTAGAAAGTAATGATACGTTAAGTAATTGCGTCGGGTAGACGAGAAAATTAGAAGTAGAATTAGTTGTTTTGGTGAGAGGTCTATAGTAAATAGACAAGTTCTTTTGATGGGAGTAGCATGGTGGAGATACTGTAGTTAACAGTAATGATTAGGAAGTTGTAGTGATGTTTGGTACAAAGCCAAGGGAAACAATTGGTGTGCCGAGCCACAGGTTAATTAATAAGTAGATGATGGCTGGTACATTGAGTTGACATTAGAATAGTCGCCACATTAGTAATAGATAAAATGAGTTGACCTATAGTTTACAGTGCTGGAGTAAGAGGATATTCCAGAGCTTATGATGTATTAGGAGTTAGGCTGGAAAAAGATAGAAAATTGTGAGGGGAGATAATCAAGGTTTGACTTCCAGAAAAAGGAACGGTCAGTTGTTGAGTAGTGATTTTGGTTGAGGAGAACAAGTATTGTTCCGCGTTATGATGATCTGTAGATAACAGATATATATATATATGTATATGTATATAAGTATTTTGGCAGTAATGCTTGGCATTGAGTTGTTTTGTTTTATAACAAAATAGGTATGAATTGTAGGAATAAATATGTGTTACAGTGATTCATATAGAGGCCAATGAGGATGGGCCACTGTACGTAGTTAATTTTAAAGGGAATTTTTTTTTTTGAAAACCTTCTCTTTAGTGAGAAGACGCTTGTTTTGTGGAGTCTGAGTTTTGATGCCTCATGTATAAAATGTTTTTTTGCTTAGTTTGGTCCTGTAAAATGATTGTTATTATTTTAGAATAGGATTATTGTGTTCTTAGAATGGTGCATACAAACTACTGGTCCGTAAAAGAGACCAGTAGTATTAGGTAACAATAGATTAGGATGTATGTTGTATTATTTTAATCATCATCACCATCATCATCACCATCATCATCACCATCATCATCATACAATTAATTGAGTTGAGGGGAAACATAAATGATGTTATAAAAATTTGGGGGGGGGATATGATGTTCTGTTGTGATTTTATTTCGCTGTTTTGTATGTTAAATAGTAGTTAATTAAGTTATGTTTAATTTACAGGGTTTTGTCTAGAATAAAGACAATACAGGGGGCTTTAATTAGGACCCTTCGTTCAGAAAAGAGTTAATAAAACTACTGAGAGCTAATAGAGAGACACATTCTCTTTGTGAAGAATAAGTTCATGGGTATTTTGTTGCTATGATAATCAGCGTAGAGAGGTTAATATGGCTATGAAGTGTTGGAAACATACAACGGGGTTACTACACAAGTAAAATGGTTAGGGGAAAGTTTAGAGATACACTAAAGTCAGCATTAATTAGAAAAATATGGGGTTGGAAGCCACATGGGAGAAGAAAAGATTAATGAATACAGCAGTAGAGTAAATGAGGGGAAAGTTTTGAACATAGTTTCCATGGGGTCAGAAGAGCCATGATATACACGAGATTGCTGGGTTATAGAAGAATAAGAAAATTACCCCAGACGAAGAGTAAACATGAATTGGATCCATGTTTGATTAGACACTGTGGATAACAGTACAATAGTAAAGGGGTGTAAGTGTGTTAATGAGAAATGAACATAGTGGAGACATAATGACATGGGGTTTATGAGAGTCCGTAATATATGGAGGCAGGGGTAGTATATTGTTGCTGTTGATAACGGCATGAGTGGAGGTTTTAGTAGATATGGACAGTAAGGGGTCGCTGAAATTTTCGACGAGATTAAGAGAGAATTCTGAGTGAGGTATAGGAGAAGATTAGTTATGTGAGGTGATGTGTATAATGTTGGAGGAGGTCTTAAGGGATAATAGACTTTTTTTTTATTGTGTCCTCGGGATATTGTTTTGTGGTTGACATTACAATGAGAGGTTGAAGTAAGGTACAGAGACATAAAAGTAGTAGTGTCTGTAATATATAGACAATTGGAAGCGAATAATGTTTTTTTGATGCTGTAGATAGCAGCGTAAACGTTTACCATAATGAGTGGTACTGTAGGAGATATAATTATTTTAGACTTTATTACATAAAGTCTCAAATGACATAGGAGGGTAAAGGAGTATGGTTTGGTAAAGGGGGTGTGTGATTTAGCTGAGTGTGGTCTTTGTGTGGAAGAGTTCTACTGCTTCTTTTAAATACCGGTGGCCACCGATTCTTTGTCTTCCTATCGTGTGAAAGTGATTTCAGGTTAGTTGAAAGTGGGGAATTAGTAGTGTTGGTGATAAGAATAAGGAGTTGGTATCAGCGTTTGAAATGGTAAGCGGATTGCTTATGAAGTGGAAAAGAAGTATTTAAGAAGATGTGTTATGATGTATTGTATAAAGTTGAGATTTAAATGTTATTAAGGATATGTAAATATGTTATGTTTGTTTGAAGGGCCAGAAACGAAGAAGAAGTGGGTTGACTATATAGCAGGGGAAAGAGTTAAAGAATAGAGTTGGTTTGGGGAAGATTAGAGGAACTGTGTGAGGTAAGGGAAAAAGAGGGAATAGAGTAAGGGGATTAGGAGTAAAGATTTTTTCCTTTATAGGAAAAAGTCTTTAGAAAACATGGGGAGGTGTAACAGAAGTAGAGTATTTAGTACCTAGTGGGAAAAGGCTACGGCACGATTGAGCATCGGAGGAGAATGGGAAGAGAGATGCTCAAGTCGTGACGTAGTTGGTTGTTACGGGGGCAGTCAAGATCAGGGTCTGGACTTGGAAGGACGCCATCTTAATAGCACTTGTCATCATCAAGAAAATAAACCCTATTGATATGAAACCAAGTCTTTGTTAGTCCTTTACACTGTTACAATACATGAGCACCATCTTGGAAACTAAAATACCTTGTCTATATTAAAATTGGCTAATAAATAATATCCTATCTTGGAAACTAAAATACCTTGTCTATATTAAAACTGGCCCATAAATAGCATCCGTCTTGGAAATTAAAATACCTTGTCTATATTAAAACTGGCTCATAAATAGCACCGTCTTGGAAACTAAAATACCTTGTCTATATTAAAACTGACCCATAAATAGCATCCTGTCTTGGAAACTAAAATACCCTATCTATATTAAAACTGGCTCATAAATAGCACCGTCTTGGAAACTAAAATACCTTGTCTATATTAAAACTGGCCCATAAATAGCATCCTGTCTTGGAAACTAAAATACCTTGTCTATATTAAAACTGGCTCATAAATAGCATCCTGTCTTGGAAACTAAAATACCCTATCTATATTAAAACTGGCTCATAAACAGTCTCCTGTCATGGAAACCAAAATACCATGTCTATATTAAAACTAGATCATAAATAGCACCGTCTTGGAAACTAAAATGCCTTGTCTATATTAAAATTGGCTAATAAATAACATCCTAAGCTTGGAAACTTTGTGTCAGGTCTTAGTCAGATATGACTGAGCTACCATATAACAGTAGACGGTACTACCTGCTTTCTGTTAGCGCCGAATGTTGGGCGGCACTTACCAAACCCGACACCCCACATTGTGCCAACGGCTTCGGGCGGAAGAGCACAATTGGGAGGGTACAAGCCTTACCCTGGTGCGAGGAAATGCAACCTAAAGACAAAGTGTCATGGCAGGGCAGATCAGGCCCTAAGCCTTGGTTGGCGGCTGGTCTAGGATCGAAGCTCCGACAGGCGAACAATTAGAGCATTGCTTTGCTGATTCGGCAGCTTCTGCAGCTTGTCTTGTTCCAGATGTAGAGGTGTTACCTTTCCTCTGGAGTGAACTAGGCAGGCCGAGAGAGGGATCATGCTGCATGGGCAACACATGATCTCTATATTTTAGCCCAGGCTTTTTACTATGGAGAGGCAATAACTCCATCCCTTACAAACTATCGTCTGTCAAGACGGCAAGGTGCCAATGATGGAATGATCTTGGAAACTAAAATACCTTGTCTATATTAAAACTGGCCCATAAATAGCATCCTGTCTTGGAAACTAAAATACCTTGTCTATATTAAAACTGGCTCATAAATAGAATCCTATCTTGGAAACTAAAATACCTTGTCTGTATTAAAATTGGCTAATAAATAGCATCCTATCTTGGAAACTAAAATACCTTGTCTATATTAAAACTGGCTCGTAAACAGCCTCCTGTCTTGGAAACTAAAATACCTTGTCTATATTAAAACTGGCTGATAAATAGCATCCTGTCTTGGAAACTAAAATACCTTGTCCATATTAAAACTGGCTCATAAATAGCATCCTGTCTTGGAAACTAAAATACCTTGTCTATATTAAAACTGGCTCGTAAACAGTTTCTTGTCTTGGAAACTAAAATACCTTGTGTATATTAAAACTGGCTCATAAATAGCATCCTGTCTTGGAAACTAAAATACCTTGTCCATATTAAAACTGGCTCATAAATAGCATCCTGTCTTGGAAACTAAAATACCTTGTCTATATTAAACATCAGAGTGGCTTGGCGAGACCAGCGATGGAAGGCATGGTTCCTGGTAGAAAAGGCAAAGACCAGCATGAAAATGAACATTTGACACTGCAGACACCTGGGGCATGAGGGTACCTGAGGCAGGAGAACTGGCAAAGGATTGAGAAACTTTTAAGCGGGTAATGGTGAGAGCGATATTCTGCAAAGGACTTGCTACATGATGATCTCATTCAGTGATGTTTGCTTCTACATTTCTTTTCTTCTCTTCTCCTGCCATGATATCACTTCCATTAATCTACATAACCAAATTTTGACAGCTTTAAAAGTTTATGCAGTTATGAATAAATAACAAATGTATAACATGTAAGTTATACTCACCTGTAAGCAATGCCCAGTGAGCTTTATGGCCTAACTTTTGACAAGGTGCATGATTTCTATCAGCATCATATCTGCTGTGTGTTAAGACTGTACATGTTTTTTTCTACATCATCAATTCTGTGTACAAATAATTCTCAGACAATTAACAGATTCTGTGCCAAGCAAAAAGTACATTTGGACCAAACAAAAATGAATGACAGACAATGGGAAATAGGTGTGTCACAGTTATGACTCATCTGTTGTTAATATGGTAGCAGACATGTTGAACTATAACACAATGACAACATTAGGGCAATATATCAGCCTATGGCAGAAACTGGAAGTCGCTTAAGACAATTAATCATCCCATGGCAATTAACCAGTTAATTATGCCAATTCTTAAATAACTAAATATAGTTTTTAAACAGCCAAGTAGATACAATGAAGGAGAGAATGAAGTTGAACTCAGAAACAAGGAAATAAAAAAACCCATGTAGTCATAGCAAATAAGAAACTGTTATATGATAGAAAATGAGAAATGGGTAACAGGGAAGACAATCACAGGAAGCTTTAGGTAATTTGGGCCTTGAAATAGTTATGGATATTGGTTTTGATTAATATAGAACTAACACCACGGATTTCCACGTATAGCCATGGAGAATTATTTTTCATCAGAATTAACCCTATTTCATATTTGAGGTCTCTGAGTTAAGTACCATGTTTTCCACTCTGCTTGCTTATATTTATTACACATAATTCCATAATACAAGATTATGCCTTATTTTAGTCACTGGAGTATCACATTCGATGTTCAAGCTGCTATTCATTTCCAACCCATATACTTTCATTTAGAAAACTCCAGTACCCATTATGCCAGACTAGGCCAATCCCCAGAGTAAAAAATTCAATAGCTGGAAAAAAATCCAACCCTATCACATCTTCCTCTCTTCCTACTTCTGACCTTTATCTGCCACTGGAGCATACACCCTAAACCAGCAAATGCCTAGCTGTCCATCCTTTGCCATCTCTTTCAGCTTCCTGTATGTCTTCCCCTATTATTCATCTATAATTCTCTTCCCCATGTATTTTAAACCTCCCTAAATTTCATCGGCCCTGTTGGTTATAGACGAGGATTACCATGATCCGAGGGTGAAGACGGGTAGGCTTCGTGCAGAGTGGCTTGCTTTGCTCCGGAGGTCACGGGTGACAAGCATCGCCTGGATATTTTCTCCAGGGCATGCAGGTGTGCTGGGAAATGAACAGGCGGACAGATTTGCTGGCTCTGCAGAACTTGGTGGAGTATTGATACATGACAAGGCAGACGTGGTTGCTGCCTTATGGGAGCACATGTACACCTTGGAGGAGCAAATGGATTACCATGGTTTGGCAAGAATGAGACAGCGAGGAGTGACGAGGGGATCTGGCCGACGCTCGATGCTCAGAAGAAAGGCGAGACGGACATATAATCAGATTGCTACTGGTACTATTGGTGTTGGAACTCTTCGCTGGCTGCTGAGGATGGGGAAGGAGTGTTTATGGGAATGCCCCGAATGCTGTGATGTCGGTTCCTAAATCAATCAATCAATCAAGACAAGGGAGTTTCTAGTTGTACTATCATTCGGTTTTTTCAAAGTGTGTTCAACCCAGCAAATTTTATCACAGCTGAACCATTTAATTTGTACTACAGCGTCACAGGATACGGAACTAGAGCAATGTTCCTTTTGACGAGCTGCTCAATAAGTTCTCTTCCATTAAGGCAACTTGGGTGATTCACTGGGTTGCAGACGAACACATTCAGTCTTACAAGGCAGGAAATGTGACGCTAATTCTTGCAAAGCAGATGCTGCAAAATAAAATAAACAAACCATTTTAACAAAAAACATCACAACACTTTTTGAAGATCTTTACATAAATATGCAAAAAACAAAGATGAGTAAATGCAAACAAGGTAAACAGACAATGGCAGGGTTACAGGCAAAATATTAAATGAGAAATTATTAACATAACAGAATACATCCTAAGTGCATACATAACTTTTCATTGGTGGACTTTTTTTGTTCTTTGTCTTATTTGTTTTGAATGTAAAAGAGCACTGGTTACCCAGTGTCTGTTTATAGCCAAGTTATAACATTTATGGGAACCTTGGTGGCGTAGTGGCTAGACACTCACTTGCCGTCCCAGTGGTCGGGGGTTTGATTTGCTTTAGGGAAGGATTCATATTTTAAAAACACAAACAACTGACTAGGACTTCCAGGTTGACTCAGCTTAAAATGGCTACCAGGAAATGTCTTGGGAAGTAAAGGTGGTCGGCGTGCTACTGCCCACAACTGGAATATACAAATTTATGTCTAACAACACGTGCCCAGTGGGTCTCAAGACATGTAAAAGGAATCTTTACTTTTGTTTTTTTTTAAATATATTTCTAGCTTTCTGCTGATGCATTGGCTTCAGCACACAATTTGCATCAACCAGGCTTGTTTACTTGTTCAATCCCTACTCTCTCAGCTGAGCCACAGAGATGCAGTCTCAAGCGTAGTCCATATACACTACTTCTAGTAGCACTGGAATTAATTTTGCATGTGGATTAGCTTTCCCTATTAAGCTATTGTTCCTTACCATCAGGCAAACCCACTCCGACTTCAGAGATACGTGTAATTTACGTCCCCAAGAACTATCCAGTGTATGGGGTTAAATCCTTTACCTCAGCATCAGTGCCCAAGATGTTTAAGAGTATGTGTTCTTATCCATTCAGCCATGCTGACCATCTGTGATGCAGCCTGTTTCCAGGACCACCTTGTATTTATCAGCTTTGGTCTGCTGGTCCTGGCACAATCAAACAATGTACCATGCATCCGTCTTTCACTCTTTCACATTTCTCTCTTTTATAAAATTTGATTATATTTAATTATTCATACATCATTATTTATAATAATTTCATTATTAGGTTATGTTTGTGTTGTTCTTGAGAAAAGTTAATATAATTGAACCTTCGGTCATGTCTGGCGTGTTTTCATGTATTTATTATTACTTTTATTAATAATTTTAATATTATCATTATTCATGTTCACACTGTGATTTCTGTTCACCTGGCCTGGGTCACTGCAATGTATGTTCATGTGTTTGTGACCCACTCGACTTCAGAGGTACTTGTAGTTTACGTTCCCAAGTCAAGGACGACAGGTCAACATTTTAGTCTAGCTGTCTGGTGTAGGGGTTGAACCCCTTACCTTGGCATCAGCACACCGGATCTAGGGATAGATTTTCAGTATTTGTAGCAGGAGGTCTGAATTTCAGTATTTCAATATGTATAGCAGGAGGCCAATATTTGGACCAATATTTCAGTTTGTATAGCAGAAGGTCTCTGTGGCTAAGGGCTTGTGAACGCGGTTTGTGAGCCCGTATACCCGGGTTCGAAACACAGCGGTGCTGGTTTTTTTCGAAAAAGGTATAGGAGCCGGTCGTTCAGAAAGCAATGGCAAACTACTGAACGTAAAATTTGCTCAGGAATCACAAACAGCGAAAATGCTAGGGTTGACTGCTACGTCCTGTGAAGGACATGCAACTTAAAAATAGCAGGAGGTCAGTATTTGGTCCAATCTTTCAATATGTATAGCAGGAGGTCAGTATTTGGGCCAATATTTCAGTATTGACAGCAGAAGGCCAATATTTCAGTATTGACAGCAGAAGGCCAATATTTCAGTATTGACAGCAGAAGGCCAATATTTCAGTATTGACAGCAGAAGGCCAATATTTCAGTATGTATAGCAGGAGGCCAGTATTTGGCCCAAAATTTCAGTATTAATAGCAGAAAGCCAATATTTCAGTATTTATAGCAGGAGGTCAATTATTCAGTATGTTTAACTGGAGGCCAATATTTCCGTATATATAGCAGAAGACCAGTATTTGGGGCCAGAATTCTTACTTTGCACCTGAGATTTTAAAAAAATGTGTGTTCCCTTGACCCCAAGAGCAATGCAGGCAGGTGGAAGTGTAGTGGTAGGACTAAGAGAGACACAAATCTGATACTTTACAAGTGCTAAAAACTAGGGAAAGAAGGCTTGATTGAAGTCCATGTTGAAATAAGTTTTGGGAAATCATAAGCAGTTCTCCTTAAGATGGTGAAAATGGTACACTACTAGAGAAACAATAGTTACCTGAGAACATTTCACCAGATTTACTAAATTCTCTTTTAATGGCTTCTGACAGAATCTCCTCAGTTGTAACACAACTGTCTCCTACTAATTCTGAAGCCATAGCCAGTGCCACCATTCCACATCTATAAATGATACATAATTGTTCTGTATGTACTGTACATATCATGTGAAGTATACATTTTTTTTAAATTACAGTACTTTTATATGTTTCCATTAACAATGAAAAATTACACAACTTTGTCGACTTTCAAAAAGCCTTCGACAGCATCCACCATCCTTCACTTTGGAATCTACTTAACATCTATGGTTTTCCTACCAAATATACCAACGTCATAAAATCTTTCTACAAAGAGACACATTGCTGCGTAAGAACAGAAACAGGCAACTCTTGACTGGTTCTCAGTCGAAACAGGAGTGAAACAGGGTTGTGTCTTATCACCGATGCTTTTTGGAATAGCTATCGATTGGGTCATGCGCAAATGCACAAACAACACAAATATGGGTATCTATTGGGTTGACAAAATTCTAGAAGACCTGGACTTTGCCGACGACATAGTGCTTTTGAGTTCAACACACCCGGATACCCAAGAGAAAATAAACCACCTCCAAAATGTTTCAGGGCAAATTGGTCTCCAAATTAACACCACAAAAACAAAGACTATTGATCTTACCAACAGTTCAGATGACACCAAATTGAACAGCTACGTTCTTGAAAAAGTCAACAGCTTCACATACCTAGGAAGCAAAATGACTGTGACATCTACAGGGGACTCAACACCAGAAATATCATCTAGAATCGCACTGGCATCTAGTGCCTTCAATAAACTGTCAAACATCTGGAAGTCAAAGACACTCAGCAAACACACAAAACTTAAAATCTTCAACTCTTGTGTGATTCCAGTGTTAACGTATGGAGGTGAAAGTTGGACATCAACGGTAGCTTTAGATAAAAAATTAGACAATTTTGAGAACAAATGTCTTAGAAGACTTCTAAACATCCACTGGACAGACTTCAGAACCAATTCGCAAATAAGACAAGAGACTAAGCAAGATACAGTATCCAATTTCATAAGAAGACGCCGTTGGAACTACATCGGCCATGTACTCAGAATGGACAAGACAAGACTCCCCTACGAAGCCCTCATATGGTCACTGGTAGGGAAAAGAAAACGGGGAAGACCAAGAGAGACCCTGCGTAGAACCATCATTAGAGAAGGCTCATTCAATGGCCAAGTAAATATCCAAGATCTACAACAGGTAGCAGCGAACCGCCAGGCATGGAGAGACAGGACTTCTGCCCTATGCGCCGCCTTAGGCTCAAGAGGAAAGACTAACTAACTAACTAATTTGACACAAAAACTGTGTCTGAAAAATTAACTGATTAACAAAAGAACAGAATAAAATAATTTTTTGTATAAATGCTCTTGCAAAAATGGTGTAAGAAAGAAACAATATCAATGCAACTGGACCAAAATACCAGAAGAAAACAGTAAAATACAATTATACTCAATAACACACATATACCTCAATCTTAAAATTTCAATAAGGCAATGCAATTTGTCTTTTAGTGATTTACAGATGATAAGCATTAGCGGTTTTCTTTCTGCTGGGTAGTTTTTCCATGAAACATCTCTCTTGGCACTGGGCTGGAGTCTGTTGACAAAGTAATGTCTAAACCATGTAGAGGAAACATGACCAACCTAGGCCAACTCTCAGTCACTCAGTTTATACTGTGCTGAATCATGACCTGCTTACATTGTAATATTCCTTTCCACAGATGTGAAATTGTGATACAAATCTCTGCTGGTTTCTGAGCTTGGAGAGGTGAAGGAGGGTCCTGCAACACAGTCCCATGGAGATAGTCCTTTGGTATCATAGTGAAAGAAAGTTCTCTACACCAACCTCACTCTGATAGATACAAGCCCTTTTCAGGGCTCATACAACCGAACATTGAAGAACTGAACTTAGAGGAGTTAAAACTCACAGTCTTCCAAACAATTCATAACCAACCACCAACCATCCATGAAAAATGCTGTAATCTTTGAGAGTCTTACATTCTGGTCAACGTTTTAATTTAGAAAATTATGTCATCCACAGGGAAACCAGAAGAAAGAAATTAGTCTTCCTGTAGTTGAAGCAGTCTGATTTTATATGTTCTTTCCCCATTTCCCATGTTGACCAAAATCTTCTACCACTAGAATACCATGAGCTAGGCTTTCATTCTACCACTGACTATTTGAAATATAAATCCAAAGAGATTAACAGACTGAGATACCTTCTTCACTACAGATACATGATTAGTACAACAGATCTCTAAAACTGTGGCATTAGTCCTACAACTCTCACAATGTTTATACTTCACCTCGACGCCGCTAGATACAAGAGGAATATGATGAGATGGATGAGATGAGATGTGTCCTACAACAGCTGAAAATCTGCTGCAGCCCTGCCCAACATATAGTAACGAACAATGCAGAACATAGCAACAACTAGTTTCCTTTCAATGAAAAACTATGGAAATGTCAGAACCTTGAAATGAATTAATCCTGGGAAGGTTAACCCGGTCAATAAATGCCCGCAGAAGTTGGATGTGTCGGCCTAACGGCGCAAGAACGCAGCTCTGCTGTAAACAGGCACAACGCAGTCACGTCCGGAGAAGAAAAAAATCCGGATGAACGCAGAAGAAGAAGAAATGAATGAATTTTTAGAGTCATTAATGTAAAAGTTTCATGGCGAATGAGAAGAAGAATAACACTAGAAGTATTAAAAACACAAATGAGATCTTACTACAAAAGTTGTTTCCAAATAAGACACTATCTGCCTAAAATGCCTTTACCAGCATAAAAACATATCTTCTTCTATATTCAGGCAACTGTCATGGCAGATCTGCAGAATATCTTGTAAAACACTCCACAATTTTACTTCGGTCCAGGAAAGGTTTGCAAATTATTATAATTATAAGAACAATGAAGGTTTATGACAGATGTTCACAAACAAACTGTTTATTTCTTTAGCAGTAATGTATGTGAGCCGGTCTCTCTGGCCGAGGGGTTACGCAACTTTCTCCGTAATCCCGTTTATCCACGCAGGGTAATGCAGCGCGCGAGAATTGGTGACTTGCGGGATAACTGAGCCGGCCGCTCAGAAAGCAATGGCAAACTACTGAGCGTAATCTTGCCAAGAAATCAACAATCAGCTGAAAGATGCTGGTGTTGACAGCGATGTCCTGTAAAGGATATGCAAATTTCTTTAAAAATGTGTGTGAAATAAAATTAAACAATACTGAAGGAAATTAACATAACAAAAATAAACATAATATTATGCCTCACTAACATTTTTAGGTTTCATTTACAAATATAACAAAATCTACTAACGTGGGTCCACACTGGATAACTGGGTGAACTGGATAACAGCTAAACAGAAACGTGTATCCATGATTATCAGCCAATGGCAATCTATAAATGGAAATGAAAACAATGTCTACTTGTAGGTGGACAAAACACATTTAAAATTATTATTACATTTATAGCAGTTTAAAATACACTTGAATTTTAAATTTCATAAGTAAAAGTCAAGTAGTATAGAACCCTTTTTAACAGCCTTGAGGCGTATTGGGCACATGGTGTGAGCTTACAATGTTTATATTATTCGGCACTCGAAGAGTGATATGTTACATCATGCTGCCACCTTTACTTCAAGGCTTTATGTATATTTGTTGAAAACTACACTCATGTTTTTTTTTTATCTGCATGGCCCTCTAGAAATTCTTTCAAAAGTGTGATAAAAGTATATGGCAGTCTTCTTTTTACTCTGTCCTCTTCGTCTTTGTACACCTCCAGATGTCAACTTGAATATATTTTTTTTTAGTGCAGCAGTCAAGTTGAGATTGCTGACAGTTCCAATTTTTTTTTGTTCAGCAAATTTGATCACTCTTGCAGCAAATGTTTAGCTGTCATTTTAGCATTTTTGAAAAAGTGCTAGACAATGAAAACTACATTTTACAGATGAGCCATGCAGGTATAACAGATTGTGAGCTAAATGTACTTACACATATACTTGGCCACAAGATCATGGTAGGGTGACCAGTACCTTTTCTCACCATCATTTAATCTTTATATTTTGTGTCTATTACATGTGACTGGATCTACCACAGAGCCATGTGTTTAGGAAATAATCCTCAACTGGGAATTGACCCTAGACCATAATGCTGATAAGCTAGTGCATCATTCATTCTGATACTATCAGATTAGACCAGTGGCATCTTCACATAAATGGGTAGCATTCTCTGTCCCTCATTATGGTGGTATAGTCAAACATTTTTTCCAGCCCCTCTTTTAATGTTATCTTACAATTTAAACCATTCTCTTCCTTTTGTACTTTTGCCTTCCATGTTCCTAGACTGAATTACTAAGTCGCACTTATAGGACATAGCTGAAGGTGATCGGACTTGTCAAGAGTCAGACACCGAGGATCAGACTTTCCAACTCATTTTTATGTCATCTTCCCATATAAACCATTGTCTTCTTTTTTGTACTTTTGCCTTTCATCTTTCCATCTAACAGGGTTATTAACAGGGAGTTGCTTCTTTTTATGTGCCCGATATGTTGTATTTGCTATCCTTTGATCTCATTTAGTCACTCTTTTCATTCCTAGTTTATTAAGGACATTTTTATTTGTCATTTTGTCTTTCAATGATATTCACCTCATTTCCCCATATACCCATACTTTGAATGGCATTGATTCCTTCTGTCACCTGTGTATCCATCATGCATGCCTCTCCACACAGAACAATAATATAAAGAATACACAACACTTCATGACTCATGGTTGTAAGCAAATAAACTAGAAGTTAATTTTAATATTTCATATAATGTGTTACTACTACTCTTTCAAAGACAGGAAGTTAAGGAGGAGGAGGAGATACTTCACATGCCACAAACCTTTTCATACAGAAAAAATTATGACATGCTTTCTTGCTTTCCTCTGTTATAGAAGAGTATGGCTCAGAGAGACGTGTGCCGCCAGAGTTAACTGGATTGGGTGACATAACTGCAACATCTCTTGCTGATACAAACACAGGTGGTGGTGGGATTACGTTTTCTTGACATAACAGCAGTGTTTGCTGCATTGGACTTGCTGGAATGAAGATGTTAGAGGCTGATCTTGTTTATGTTTTCATAAGTGATATAGCTAAAAGAAAGTATGGCATCAGACTGAATGTGCACATGGTAAAACAAATAGTGTCATTACAATGGAGATGCACATTTTTCTATATTTAGTGCAGGGTTTATCTCTCTCTGTTTTAATGTTCACACTGTGAACTGGTAGATCTACAGTACGTTCTGTGGCTAATACATGGAACATTTAAAAAAAATTTAATTACACCCTACAAAATTCACAGAGAAAATAAGAGCTCAATGTACACTTTTTATATTTACCATTGGACATAGATATCTTTGTGTACACAATTTTCGTCATTATATTAATAGAAAAGCTGTAATGGTTCAATATTGTAAGTCCTCTATTATTAGTATAAGTGAGAGAAGGGATGAAGAAAAGTACTGGTGCTGGACAGAATATACACTGAGAACACTTGAGAACAGTATCATTAGAAAGGCATTTGTCTGGAATCCATAGGGCAAAATAAATAGAGGAATATCTTAAAAATAATGCAGATGAGTATACACACATAAATAAATAATATAGGAAGATATGGACAGAGCTGCCCAAATCAAGGACAACAGGTCAACATTTTAGTCCAGCTGTCTGGTGTAGGGGTTGAACCCCTTACCTCGGCATCAGCACACCGGATGTTTAAGAACATATGTTCTTATCCATTTGGCCATGCTGACCTACACTCAGGCTAATCAATAGTGATCTGCTACAAATCAAAACTAAATGATAATTTTAAAATAACATACTAAATTATAATTAAAACATAGCATTTTAAATACTTTACTAAAATAATTTGAGTAGCTGACTGCAAGAATGTTGAGTCAAAGAGGGCAAAGCCAGACAAGAACGCTAAGTAAGGGGCAAAAAAACAATATTCAACCAGCAAAGAAATGGTGTCATCAACTGTCACACACAGAGGGAGATGCTGAGGAGGGAATTCAAGCACACCATGGATTGAATTGTTCAGTGTGCAGTAAGAATAATCTATTAACAAACTAACTAACTTGAGTAGCTTCACTACATTTGTGACCTAAATTTAACAGTTGACAATAATTTACAAATTATTAATAGTATTGTAACACACTTGTCCGGCACTCTTCTGATTGACGGGTCTAAATAGTTCCGCAGTGAATAAGTTAGGGTTAAGGGTTAGGGTCAGTGTTAGTTTAACACTAACCCTAACCCTTAACCCCTGACTTATTCACTGCGGAACTATTTAGACCCGTCAATCGGAAGAGTGCCCACTTGTCCTTTTATCTGTATAACTTATTAAAATTAGTGAAAACATAATGAGAAATGTTATAGAAGATATTAACAAGAAACAATATGATCCCTTTGTAATCAGAGGAATAGAAGCACCAGAATTTCAATATGCTGATGACATAGTGTTACCATCAACAACATAATTGGAAATTGAGAAACTAATAAAATAGGCACAAGAGCAAAGTAAAAAACAAAATGTATATCTCAGTGCAACAAAAACAACAATAATAACGACCACTAATAAAGCAATTGGTCAAAAGATATATTTATCAATGGAGAGAAATTACAGAAACTTAGCAATTTTTAATTTCTAGGACCACTGTTGATGAGCGAGGGAAGTGTGATTTCTGAAATTGCATGAACAAACATTGCTCTGCAAAACTAATGCAGTTAAAACAGTCATGGACTGGAAGAGATAGAACAACAAAAGTGAGAGAACTGAGAGCCCATGTTTCCTTTGGCAACATACAAGTGTGAAACTTGGACGTTTAATAAAACAGATGAAAAGAAAATATTCATCTACATTAAAGTGTCATGTTGCAGATCCATTGCAAAGCATCACTCTCACCTGTCGTCTCTCTATCCTCACCTAGTTCTCCTGTCTCAATCACCCTCATACCAAGGTGTCTGCAAATGACGTGTGTCCATCTTCTTGCAGGAATCATGCACACACACAAACACACCCCCCCCCCCCCCCCCCATCATTGTTCTGTGCAAGCCATTCTGACATTTAAAATAGCCAAAGTATTTCAGTTTCTGAAACATGATGTTGTTTATGAGCCATTCTTCTGTGATGTTTACATCTTGTGGAATGTCGACATTTTTATTCTTGTTACAGAAGAGTATTAAAACAATTGTATCTACCCAACAAGAACTCCGTATCAAAGAAAATTGGTTGTTACGACAAATAATATTTTGATCACATAAACAAACCATTTCTGGAAAAGTTTTTTTTTTTTAGAGGGGGGGGGGGGGGGGGAGTGTACCAGGTAATCTGATAAAAGGAACACTGGTAGATATTTTAAGTATGACAGAAACAGATGCAATTTTTTTCAGTTCCGACATCTGGGAAATTTTGAAAGATTATTAATAAATAAGTGTTATTGGTGTGCGGGTTGGGGGGGGGGGGGGGGTGTGAGACTAGTGAGAGAGAGAGAGAGAGAGAGAGAGAGAGAGAGAGAGAGAGAGAGAGAGAGAGAGAGAGAGAGAGAGAGAGAGAGGGAGGATAAGCTGCTGGGTGGTGACGAATGTTACTGTTGTTACATATCATGATATCTGATCGATCATCGAGACATCTCTTATCCCCCTTTCTTTCCTTTATTCCTCCAGTATCAGTATAAAATTTTTTTTTTTTACGGCAGTCGATAACTGCCAGGTCATGAACTTAGCTCTCACCTTACAGGCTAGTACTAGAATTGTCCAGCTATAATTTATAGCTATAATTTAGTAACGACATAGAACTTTCGACCTCGAACTAGTTTTCTTGATCTCCTTAGCCCTAGGCCGAGTTGTCTGGATACTCATCCGGGAAAACGAATGTTTTGTCCTGTTAAAAATAAACAAGCCACAATTTTTGCACTGTCTGCAATACAAAAATAGGAGTGATTATTCCAGCGAACTTCCTCATTAAAAAGACAGATCCATCAACTTATTTAAGCTGCCTTGCTAAATTACTCATAAAATATATTGAAATATTTAATTATTTATTTCATTTTCAGTGACAATTAACTGCCCATTGTGCATTTAACATTAAAAGCTCAATTTGTTTAGCGAATACACATGAATGTATATAATAAACGAATCAAAGTTGGTGGTAAATCTTAATTAGATGTATCATATAGTCAATATTGCTGTATACGACATTACTCTGTGTCTTCATACACCGTGGCTGGAGTCGAAGTTAGTAGTTTATAGCAAATCTTAACATTAAATTAGACCCGAAAATGGAGGACTATGTGGCGTTAATGTATCATTGAATATAATTGTATGGTTGATTACCAAAGTCAAAGTGCTCTTGCTTTGTGTGTGTTGAAATAAT
This sequence comes from Cepaea nemoralis, assembly GCA_014155875.1. Classification (NCBI taxonomy): domain Eukaryota; kingdom Metazoa; phylum Mollusca; class Gastropoda; order Stylommatophora; family Helicidae; genus Cepaea; species Cepaea nemoralis. The sequence continues at coordinate 53,354 of JACEFZ010002376.1, forward strand.
AATACTGTTTTGTTTTTCTTTTTAACGAGTGGACGCACAGTTCACACCCGGATCCAACAGTTTAACTACAATATTATTATATTACTATATATTATATTATATTCAGTACAAAACTAGTCAGTGTTTAAATTCAAGTCAAAACAGTCATTTAAGATATTACTTCATATACTCTACATACTGGCTACATGTTACTGTATAGTATATAATATACTGGCCAGTAGTCATAGCATATTATTCATATATATAATAAAGAATTAATATGATAGACAGTATTACTTTCTTACCATTAGCCAGTATGCTTGTGTGTACACATAACAGTAGATACCTGATTACTACTTCTGCTACTGCCACTGCTTTTTATCCGTCCTTGGAGAATAGGCCCTCAAGTGTCTCATGCCACACCCTCTTATTCTTTGCTATCTCTTGTAGTACCATCACTGTTTCCCCCATATTATTCATTTCTGTCTCCAATTCTTTTATATATGTGGTTTAGGTCTCCATAAATTTTCTTTGCTGTATGGATTCTAGGGGAAGGACTTCATATGGGGATTTCAGGTCATTGCCTCTCTCCATCCTTTTCTTCCCACCTTTGTTCATTCCTCCATCTGTCCCTACCTCCTTATTTCCATTTGGCCTTGTCTTTCTCTGTCGCTCTCTTGCTCTCTCTATCTCTCTCTCCATCTCTCTCTCTCTCTCTCTCTCTCTCTCTCTCTCTCTCTCTCTCTCTCTCTCTCTCTGTCACGCTCTCTCTCTCTATTTCCGCCCATCTGCTCTTCTGTCTGCTCTTTCCTCTTCCTATCTCTGTCTGGCCTTCTCTCTCTGTCTCTCTCTGTCTCTCTCTCTATCTCTCTCATTATCTCTCTCTTTCTTCTCTCTCTCTCTCTCTCTCTCTCTCTCTCTCTCAATCTTTATTTTCACCCATCTGTCTGCTACTGCCTCCACCTATTTGTCCCATGTGTCTTTCACACTATCTATATTTGCCATTCCTCATCCCATCTGCCTCTCAATCTGTCATAAAACTGTCATTTACTGCCAATATAGTACCTTGCGGTGTATGGCAGAGGGGTCTTTAGCCTGAGGAGGTAAGGCCGCCTGGCTAGTGCAGTCACTGCAAACTGTGCAGGTTAGAGTTTTATTTTTACCCCCGACAGAAAAAAAACTCCACATGTTACCGAGGATTCGAACCCGGGTCTCCCAAAGGAGAATCCGGCATTCTAGCCACTTGTCTCAATCTGTTCTTGCCTCTTTTCATCCATCCCCTCTCATCACTCTATATGTTTGCCCAGCTTCTCCCTCCTCTCTCTCCCTGCCACCATTTTCAGCATAACTTAGTCTCTCTTTGTCAGTTATAATTCACAGTTGAATAATTAATGAATAATTTATGTTATATGTTTAATGCGACAATTTAAACAGAAAAAAATGAAAGTGTTCTGAAGTAACAGTCCACCAAGCAGCATTGTGTTCAATCTCAACACATGTCAAGATTAATTGATTTTAAGATACTTTGTTTTTGAGTAGATTCATGTTACAGTAATGACTAGGATTGAGGGAGAGAGAGAGAGAGAGTATATTTGAATTCAAGAGTATTTTTTTCATTTTCAGGAGTAATATAATTTAAGCGCAAATAAAACACAATGAGCAGTGAAGAAAGTGAACAAGGAGCAAAGGTAAAAATTTGTTATCACTTTTTTGTGCAATAATTTCTCATTTATCACCAGATTCCTTCACAAACACCAATCTTCTGTATTCTTTATAAGTTTGATCATCGTCAACATCTCTCTGTTAAATATTTTCTCACTCTATTATCCTGTATCCATTCTGCAAGATATAACCGTCGAAGAAAACTTAACTTATAACAGAATTATGTCTCAGAAACTGAAATACTTTGGCCATATTAATCGTCACAATGGTTTGGAAAGAACAGTGATGGAAGACGTGGTTCCTGGTCGAAGAGTCAGGGGTCAGCAGAATGAAGATGGACACAGGATATTTCAGACTTTGGGCATAGAATTGCATGAAGCAGGAAAATTGGCAAACGATCACAAATCTTGTAGGCAGGTCATGATGAGAGTAATGTAGTGCATAGAAACTGTTTCATAATAAATACTATTGTTGTTTTATTAACTCTTAGAGGGTATCAGGAATTAGTTCAGGATTTTTCTTTCTGAATTTAAGTTTACTGTTAAAGATTAAAGGTTTCAAATGTATATTGGCATTATAAATGGTAGTGAAGCGAAGGTTTAAAATTTATAACCAGAACAGATTGAAACAAAATGTTAAATAGAAGAAATTCCATCATGAATGCTTGGATATATCAGCTTCAAATACAGATTTCCTGGCCTTTAAGAGTTAAAAATTGGCATCAGCTTGAGTACTAATCTTTTTATTTTCTTTTTATCTTTCAAGGCACCCATCCAGGAAAAGGCAGGTGGTGGTACGTATTTAGTGTTGTCATTGTGCAAGTATCATTTTAGAAACCAAGAATTCACTTTATAGATATTGTAATTGCATCAGTTACCATTGGGAGCTATGGTGACACTGTGGTTAGCACACATGCCTATCGACCCACTGGTCATGTATTTGAATCTCTGTCGAGGTAAATTTGTTTAATAGCCTTGGCTGCCAGTCAACCCAGTCTAAAGAGGGTACCAGAAAATATGCTGGGATGTAAAGGCAGGCTGTGTGATGTTGGCATCACTTATCGGGTATCAGGTGATCTGTTAAAGCATGGGGCTAGCACCATACCACCCAACATGCTTCATCATCATCATCCAGTGCCGTGCCGGCTGGCTGGGTAATCATGCCTCTCCACAAATTACGATCTCCGACATCATGGATCAATTCGTGTGTTGACTCCCTTCTGTGCCATGACACAAGACTGTCAAGAATCTTCTCATGCTGTCTATCTCTATCTCTCTTTTCGCAAATCTTTCCAGTTGTCGCAACATGTTCCAGGTTTTTTTATTTTCATAACGTGGCCAAATAAATTATGGCTACCTCTTTCTGATGTTTGTGATAAGTTATCTTTGTGACTCAGCTTGCCTTAAAACATCCTGATTGCTCATTTTGGCTGTCCAGTTAATTTTTAGCATTCTTCTATAAAACCACATCTTCAAGGCTTCTGGGGATTATTTTATCACTTTACTAATTGTTCAGGATAGGTCAACATTATTTGCATAACAAATCGTCCTAATCAATATCCAATATAGCCTTGAATCTAAGAGCCATAAGATATGTAATGAGGTGATTAAAACAAGTATCTCCCCTTTGCCGTGTGTCCACCGTGACGAGGTAGAGGAGCTTGCGCGTTCCAATGACCCCAAGAGCTATGCCGACTGTAGCACAGCTACTGGTAGGGTCACCCATGTCGGACAGGTCAAGGGAGAGGGACCAGACGAAGAGACACACAAACCTGCTGCCTTGTAGGTAGACTGAGGACAGTCAAAGGCTAGGGAAAGCACCCCGAACAAATGCTTGTCGAAATCGGATGTACTGAGCCACGGGCTTGACAAAGCAGTGCAGCGTAACTTAATTCATGATGTCACAAATTAAAATTAATCGTTATGGTGCTAATCCCGCGAAGTCCATCAGGCGGTGATAGTGCCGGGCCCCCTGCCTCGAGGGGGTCCACCCATGACTACTGGTGGTCACCTTCCCCTGTGCTGTGGAGTCAAGGCACAGAGGAGTAGGTTAAGAGCTATTGACCAAACACATCGGACACTCAACATACTATAGTGGAATGCCGAAGGAGTTTATAACAAGAAAGTCTCCCTAACACAGCGACTTCATAAAGATAGAATAGATGTGGCATGCATTCAAGAGACACACCTCAACGCCAATTGCAAATTTTCAGTCAGGGGATATCAGGCCACACGTTTCGACCGTGAAGGACACAAAGGAGGCGTTCTAATACTTACACGAAATACAATACCTTGCAGCGAAGTATCTGTGATCTCTGACAACCAAACAGAAATTATAGGTGTTGATATAATGATAAAGGACATGAAAATAAGAATTTACAATCTGTATAGCCCGGCAGATAAGGATCTTCTTCTTCTTCTTCGTTCATCCGGAGTTTTTTTTTTTCGGATGTGATTGCGTTGTGCCTGTTTACAGCAGAGCTGCGTTCTTGCGCCGTTAGGCCGACACATCCGACTTCTGCGGGCATTTGTTGACCGGGTTAACCTTCCCGGGGGTTTCTTAGGACGTTTGACTCTCACTGTTGTGGTGTTATCCCCCATCCCAGCTGGTCCATATAGAACAGCCAAAGATCCTGGTCAGCCCTCAAGAGAAGGCAGGGGCAGACCATGGGCATTCCCCGCCATCCAAGGAGGCTTTCATACTGCAGAGCCGATACATAGCGCTCTGGTACTGGGCTCACCCAAAGAATCGTCACGTCCTGCACATGGCTGCTTAGCCTCACTTCCGTATATTGGGCCTTCCATTCACCATAGGCTGTTCTTCCGGAAACCAGAAGAATGCAGTCTGCAGATGACATCCACATAGTGAGCTTTCGATTCGGACTTTCCATGTAATGGATTTGCTATCCAAGCAATATTCCATTTCGTGCCACTAGGACACTTTTCCACCTTTTATGAAGTCCACACAGTGGGCTTTTGATTAGGACTTTCCACGTAATGGATTTGCTATCCAAGCAATATTCCATTTCATGCCACTAGGAACTTTTATGAAGCCCACACAATGGGCTTTTGATTCGGACTTTCCACGTAATGGATTTGCTATCCAAGCAATATTCCATTTCGTGCCACTAGAACACTTTTCCACCTTTTATGAAGCCCACACAGCAAGCTTTCGATTTGGACTTTCCACATAATGGATTTGCTATCCAAGCAATATTCCATTTCATGCCTCTGGGTCTTCATGCACCTTTAAATGTCAACCTGTATGCAGTTAAAGTAAGCTGCGGTCAACTTGAGCTTGTTGATATCTCCATAGAGCTTGTCCTCAAATGAAGCAGGTGTGGGCCAAAATATCTTTCTCTGTTCTGCATACGTTGGGCAATCCTGCAGCAAATGTTTTGCTGTCATTTTTCCAGTTCTACAATTACATTCATCGTTATCTCCTATCTTTAGTTTATTGAACAAGTGGTATTTCAGCCTGTTATGTCCTGTGCGGAGTCTGAAGATTGCTACTTGTTCTCTTCGGTCGAGTTTGTAATATGCATCATCCTTATGATGGCCTGGATGCTCTGATTCCCATTTGGTTCTATAAGTGCTTTTTATCAACCTCTTTGTTCCAGGTTTTTTATTTTCATAACGTGGCCAAATAAATTATGGCTACCTCTTTCTGATGTTTGTGATAAGTTATCTTTGTGACTCAGCTTGCCTTAAAACATCCTGATTGCTTATTTTGGCTTCCAGTTAATTTTCAGCATTCTTCTATAAAACCACATCTTCAAGGCTTCTGGGGATTATTTTATCACTTTACTAATTGTTCAGGATAGGTCAACATTATTTGCATAACAAATCGTCCTAATCAATATCCAATATAGCCTTGAATCTAAGAGCCATAAGATATGTAATGAGGTGATTAAAACAAGTATCTCCCCTTTGCCGTGTGTCCACCATGACGAGGTAGAGGAGCTTGCGCGTTCCAATGACCCCAAGAGCTATGCCGACTGTAGCACAGCTACTGGTAGGGTCACCCATGTCGGACAGGTCAAGGGAGAGGGACCAGACGAAGAGACACACAAACCTGCTGCCTTGTAGGTAGACTGAGGACAGTCAAAGGCTAGGGAAAGCACCCCGAACAAATGCTTGTCGAAATCGGATGTACTGAGCCACGGGCTTGACAAAGCAGTGCAGCGTAACTTAATTCATGATGTCACAAATTAAAATTAATCGTTATGGTGCTAATCCCGCGAAGTCCCATCAGGCGGTGATAGTGCCGGGCCCCCTGCCTCGAGGGGGTCCACCCATGACTACTGGTGGTCACCTTCCCCTGTGCTGTGGAGTCAAGGCACAGAGGAGTAGGTTAAGAGCTATTGACCAAACACATCGGACACTCAACATACTATAGTGGAATGCCGAAGGAGTTTATAACAAGAAAGTCTCCCTAACACAGCGACTTCATAAAGATAGAATAGATGTGGCATGCATTCAAGAGACACACCTCAACGCCAATTGCAAATTTTCAGTCAGGGGATATCAGGCCACACGTTTCGACCGTGAAGGACACAAAGGAGGCGTTCTAATACTTACACGAAATACAATACCTTGCAGCGAAGTATCTGTGATCTCTGACAACCAAACAGAAATTATAGGTGTTGATATAATGATAAAGGACATGAAAATAAGAATTTACAATCTGTATAGCCCGGCAGATAAGGATCTTCTTCTTCTTCTTCGTTCATCCGGAGTTTTTTTTTTCGGATGTGATTGCGTTGTGCCTGTTTACAGCAGAGCTGCGTTCTTGCGCCGTTAGGCCGACACATCCGACTTCTGCGGGCATTTGTTGACCGGGTTAACCTTCCCGGGGGTTTCTTAGGACGTTTGACTCTCACTGTTGTGGTGTTATCCCCCATCCCAGCTGGTCCATATAGAACAGCCAAAGATCCTGGTCAGCCCTCAAGGGAAGGCAGGGGCAGACCATGGGCATTCCCCGCCATCCAAGGAGGCTTCCATACTTGCAGAGCCGATACATAGCGCTCTGGTACTGGGCTCACCCAAGGAATCGTCACGTCCTGCACATGGCTGCTTAGCCTCACTTCCGTATATTGGGCCTTCCATTCACCATAGGCTGTTCTTCCGGAAACCAGAAGTATGCAGTCTGCAGATGACATCCACACAGTGAGCTTTCGATTCGGACTTTCCATGTAATGGATTTGCTATCCAAGCAATATTCCATTTCGTGCCACTAGGACACTTTTCCACCTTTTATGAAGTCCACACAGTGGGCTTTTGATTAGGACTTTCCACGTAATGGATTTGCTATCCAAGCAATATTCCATTTCATGCCACTAGGACACTTTTCCACCTTTTATGAAGCCCACACAATGGGCTTTTGATTCGGACTTTCCACGTAATGGATTTGCTATCCAAGCAATATTCCATTTCGTGCCACTAGAACACTTTTCCACCTTTTATGAAGCCCACACAGCAAGCTTTCGATTTGGACTTTCCACATAATGGATTTGCTATCCAAGCAATATTCCATTTCATGCCTCTGGGTCTTCATGCACCTTTAAATGTCAACCTGTATGCAGTTAAAGTAAGCTGCGGTCAACTTGAGCTTGTTGATATCTCCATAGAGCTTGTCCTCAAATGAAGCAGGTGTGGGCCAAAATATCTTTCTCTGTTCTGCATACGTTGGGCAATCCTGCAGCAAATGTTTTGCTGTCATTTTTCCAGTTCTACAATTACATTCATCGGTATCTCCTATCTTTAGTTTATTGAACAAGTGGTATTTCAGCCTGTTATGTCCTGTGCGGAGTCTGAAGATTGCTACTTGTTCTCTTCGGTCGAGTTTGTAATATGCATCATCCTTCTGATGGCCTGGATGCTCTGATTCCCATTTGGTTCTATAAGTGCTTTTTATCAACCTCTTTGTTCCAGGTTTTTTATTTTCATAACGTGGCCAAATAAATTATGGCTACCTCTTTCTGATGTTTGTGATAAGTTATCTTTGTGACTCAGCTTGCCTTAAAACATCCTGATTGCTTATTTTGGCTTCCAGTTAATTTTCAGCATTCTTCTATAAAACCACATCTTCAAGGCTTCTGGGGATTATTTTATCACTTTACTAATTGTTCAGGATAGGTCAACATTATTTGCATAACAAATCGTCCTAATCAATATCCAATATAGCCTTGAATCTAAGAGCCATAAGATATGTAATGAGGTGATTAAAACAAGTATCTCCCCTTTGCCGTGTGTCCACCGTGACGAGGTAGAGGAGCTTGCGCGTTCCAATGACCCCAAGAGCTATGCCGACTGTAGCACAGCTACTGGTAGGGTCACCCATGTCGGACAGGTCAAGGGAGAGGGACCAGACGAAGAGACACACAAACCTGCTGCCTTGTAGGTAGACTGAGGACAGTCAAAGGCTAGGGAAAGCACCCCGAACAAATGCTTGTCGAAATCGGATGTACTGAGCCACAGGCTTGACAAAGCAGTGCAGCGTAACTTAATTCATGATGTCACAAATTAAAATTAATCGTTATGGTGCTAATCCCGCGAAGTCCCATCAGGCGGTGATAGTGCCGGGCCCCCTGCCTCGAGGGGGTCCACCCATGACTACTGGTGGTCACCTTCCCCTGTGCTGTGGAGTCAAGGCACAGAGGAGTAGGTTAAGAGCTATTGACCAAACACCCTCGGACACTCAACATACTATAGTGGAATGCCGAAGGAGTTTATAACAAGAAAGTCTCCCTAACACAGCGACTTCATAAAGATAGAATAGATGTGGCATGCATTCAAGAGACACACCTCAACGCCAATTGCAAATTTTCAGTCAGGGGATATCAGGCCACACGTTTCGACCGTGAAGGACACAAAGGAGGCGTTCTAATACTTACACGAAATACAATACCTTGCAGCGAAGTATCTGTGATCTCTGACAACCAACAGAAATTATAGGTGTTGATATAATGATAAAGGACATGAAAATAAGAATTTACAATCTGTATAGCCCGGCAGATAAGGATCTTCTTCTTCTTCTTCGTTCATCCGGAGTTTTTTTTTCGGATGTGATTGCGTTGTGCCTGTTTACAGCAGAGCTGCGTTCTTGCGCCGTTAGGCCGACACATCCGACTTCTGCGGGCATTTGTTGACCGGGTTAACCTTCCCGGGGGTTTCTTAGGACGTTTGACTCTCACTGTTGTGGTGTTATCCCCCATCCCAGCTGGTCCATATAGAACAGCCAAAGATCCTGGTCAGCCCTCAAGGGAAGGCAGGGGCAGACCATGGGCATTCCCCGCCATCCAAGGAGGCTTCCATACTTGCAGAGCCGATACATAGCGCTCTGGTACTGGGCTCACCCAAGGAATCGTCACGTCCTGCACATGGCTGCTTAGCCTCACTTCCGTATATTGGGCCTTCCAGTTCACCATAGGCTGTTCTTCCGGAAACCAGAAGTATGCAGTCTGCAGATGACATCCACACAGTGAGCTTTCGATTCGGACTTTCCATGTAATGGATTTGCTATCCAAGCAATATTCCATTTCGTGCCACTAGGACACTTTTCCACCTTTTATGAAGTCCACACAGTGGGCTTTTGATTAGGACTTTCCACGTAATGGATTTGCTATCCAAGCAATATTCCATTTCATGCCACTAGGACACTTTTCCACCTTTTATGAAGCCCACACAATGGGCTTTTGATTCGGACTTTCCACGTAATGGATTTGCTATCCAAGCAATATTCCATTTCGTGCCACTAGAACACTTTTCCACCTTTTATGAAGCCCACACAGCAAGCTTTCGATTTGGACTTTCCACATAATGGATTTGCTATCCAAGCAATATTCCATTTCATGCCTCTGGGTCTTCATGCACCTTTAAATGTCAACCTGTATGCAGTTAAAGTAAGCTGCGGTCAACTTGAGCTTGTTGATATCTCCATAGAGCTTGTCCTCAAATGAAGCAGGTGTGGGCCAAAATATCTTTCTCTGTTCTGCATACGTTGGGCAATCCTGCAGCAAATGTTTTGCTGTCATTTTTCCAGTTCTACAATTACATTCATCGGTATCTCCTATCTTTAGTTTATTGAACAAGTGGTATTTCAGCCTGTTATGTCCTGTGCGGAGTCTGAAGATTGCTACTTGTTCTCTTCGGTCGAGTTTGTAATATGCATCATCCTTCTGATGGCCTGGATGCTCTGATTCCCATTTGGTTCTATAAGTGCTTTTTATCAACCTCTTTGTTCCAGGTTTTTTATTTTCATAACGTGGCCAAATAAATTATGGCTACCTCTTTCTGATGTTTGTGATAAGTTATCTTTGTGACTCAGCTTGCCTTAAAACATCCTGATTGCTTATTTTGGCTTCCAGTTAATTTTCAGCATTCTTCTATAAAACCACATCTTCAAGGCTTCTGGGATTATTTTATCACTTTACTAATTGTTCAGGATAGGTCAACATTATTTGCATAACAAATCGTCCTAATCAATATCCAATATAGCCTTGAATCTAAGAGCCATAAGATATGTAATGAGGTGATTAAAACAAGTATCTCCCCTTTGCCGTGTGTCCACCGTGACGAGGTAGAGGAGCTTGCGCGTTCCAATGACCCCAAGAGCTATGCCGACTGTAGCACAGCTACTGGTAGGGTCACCCATGTCGGACAGGTCAAGGGAGAGGGACCAGACGAAGAGACACACAAACCTGCTGCCTTGTAGGTAGACTGAGGACAGTCAAAGGCTAGGGAAAGCACCCCGAACAAATGCTTGTCGAAATCGGATGTACTGAGCCACGGGCTTGACAAAGCAGTGCAGCGTAACTTAATTCATGATGTCACAAATTAAAATTAATCGTTATGGTGCTAATCCCGCGAAGTCCCATCAGGCGGTGATAGTGCCGGGCCCCCTGCCTCGAGGGGGTCCACCCATGACTACTGGTGGTCACCTTCCCCTGTGCTGTGGAGTCAAGGCACAGAGGAGTAGGTTAAGAGCTATTGACCAAACACATCGGACACTCAACATACTATAGTGGAATGCCGAAGGAGTTTATAACAAGAAAGTCTCCCTAACACAGCGACTTCATAAAGATAGAATAGATGTGGCATGCATTCAAGAGACACACCTCAACGCCAATTGCAAATTTTCAGTCAGGGGATATCAGGCCACACGTTTCGACCGTGAAGGACACAAAGGAGGCGTTCTAATACTTACACGAAATACAATACCTTTGCAGCGAAGTATCTGTGATCTCTGACAACCAAACAGAAATTATAGGTGTTGATATAATGATAAAGGACATGAAAATAAGAATTTACAATCTGTATAGCCCGGCAGATAAGGATCTTCTTCTTCTTCTTCGTTCATCCGGAGTTTTTTTTTTTCGGATGTGATTGCGTTGTGCCTGTTTACAGCAGAGCTGCGTTCTTGCGCCGTTAGGCCGACACATCCGACTTCTGCGGGCATTTGTTGACCGGGTTAACCTTCCCGGGGGTTTCTTAGGACGTTTGACTCTCACTGTTGTGGTGTTATCCCCCATCCCAGCTGGTCCATATAGAACAGCCAAAGATCCTGGTCAGCCCTCAAGAGAAGGCAGGGGCAGACCATGGGCATTCCAAGCCATCCAAGGAGGCTTTCATACTTGCAGAGCCGATACATAGCGCTCTGGTACTGGGCTCACCCAAAGAATCGTCACGTCCTGCACATGGCTGCTTAGCCTCACTTCCGTATATTGGGCCTTCCATTCACCATAGGCTGTTCTTCCGGAAACCAGAAGTATGCAGTCTGCAGATGACATCCACATAGTGAGCTTTCGATTCGGACTTTCCATGTAATGGATTTGCTATCCAAGCAATATTCCATTTCGTGCCACTAGGACACTTTTCCACCTTTTATGAAGTCCACACAGTGGGCTTTTGATTAGGACTTTCCACGTAATGGATTTGCTATCCAAGCAATATTCCATTTCATGCCACTAGGAACTTTATGAAGCCCACACAATGGGCTTTTGATTCGGACTTTCCACGTAATGGATTTGCTATCCAAGCAATATTCCATTTCGTGCCACTAGAACACTTTTCCACCTTTTATGAAGCCCACACAGCAAGCTTTCGATTTGGACTTTCCACATAATGGATTTGCTATCCAAGCAATATTCCATTTCATGCCTCTGGGTCTTCATGCACCTTTAAATGTCAACCTGTATGCAGTTAAAGTAAGCTGCGGTCAACTTGAGCTTGTTGATATCTCCATAGAGCTTGTCCTCAAATGAAGCAGGTGTGGGCCAAAATATCTTTCTCTGTTCTGCATACGTTGGGCAATCCTGCAGCAAATGTTTTGCTGTCATTTTTCCAGTTCTACAATTACATTCATCGGTATCTCCTATCTTTAGTTTATTGAACAAGTGGTATTTCAGCCTGTTATGTCCTGTGCGGAGTCTGAAGATTGCTACTTGTTCTCTTCGGTCGAGTTTGTAATATGCATCATCCTTCTGATGGCCTGGATGCTCTGATTCCCATTTGGTTCTATAAGTGCTTTTTATCAACCTCTTTGTTCCAGGTTTTTTATTTTCATAACGTGGCCAAATAAATTATGGCTACCTCTTTCTGATGTTTGTGATAAGTTATCTTTGTGACTCAGCTTGCCTTAAAACATCCTGATTGCTTATTTTGGCTTCCAGTTAATTTTCAGCATTCTTCTATAAAACCACATCTTCAAGGCTTCTGGGGATTATTTTATCACTTTACTAATTGTTCAGGATAGGTCAACATTATTTGCATAACAAATCGTCCTAATCAATATCCAATATAGCCTTGAATCTAAGAGCCATAAGATATGTAATGAGGTGATTAAAACAAGTATCTCCCCTTTGCCGTGTGTCCACCGTGACGAGGTAGAGGAGCTTGCGCGTTCCAATGACCCCAAGAGCTATGCCGACTGTAGCACAGCTACTGGTAGGGTCACCCATGTCGGACAGGTCAAGGGAGAGGGACCAGACGAAGAGACACACAAACCTGCTGCCTTGTAGGTAGACTGAGGACAGTCAAAGGCTAGGGAAAGCACCCCGAACAAATGCTTGTCGAAATCGGATGTACTGAGCCACGGGCTTGACAAAGCAGTGCAGCGTAACTTAATTCATGATGTCACAAATTAAAATTAATCGTTATGGTGCTAATCCCGCGAAGTCCCATCAGGCGGTGATAGTGCCGGGCCCCCTGCCTCGAGGGGGTCCACCCATGACTACTGGTGGTCACCTTCCCCTGTGCTGTGGAGTCAAGGCACAGAGGAGTAGGTTAAGAGCTATTGACCAAACACATCGGACACTCAACATACTATAGTGGAATGCCGAAGGAGTTTATAACAAGAAAGTCTCCCTAACACAGCGACTTCATAAAGATAGAATAGATGTGGCATGCATTCAAGAGACACACCTCAACGCCAATTGCAAATTTTCAGTCAGGGATATCAGGCCACACGTTTCGACCGTGAAGGACACAAAGGAGGCGTTCTAATACTTACACGAAATACAATACCTTGCAGCGAAGTATCTGTGATCTCTGACAACCAAACAGAAATTATAGGTGTTGATATAATGATAAAGGACATGAAAATAAGAATTTACAATCTGTATAGCCCGGCAGATAAGGATCTTCTTCTTCTTCTTCGTTCATCCGGAGTTTTTTTTTTCGGATGTGATTGCGTTGTGCCTGTTTACAGCAGAGCTGCGTTCTTGCGCCGTTAGGCCGACACATCCGACTTCTGCGGGCATTTGTTGACCGGGTTAACCTTCCCGGGGGTTTCTTAGGACGTTTGACTCTCACTGTTGTGGTGTTATCCCCCATCCCAGCTGGTCCATATAGAACAGCCAAAGATCCTGGTCAGCCCTCAAGAGAAGGCAGGGGCAGACCATGGGCATTCCCCGCCATCCAAGGAGGCTTTCATACTTGCAGAGCCGATACATAGCGCTCTGGTACTGGGCTCACCCAAAGAATCGTCACGTCCTGCACATGGCTGCTTAGCCTCACTTCCGTATATTGGGCCTTCCATTCACCATAGGCTGTTCTTCCGGAAACCAGAAGTATGCAGTCTGCAGATGACATCCACATAGTGAGCTTTTGATTCGGACTTTCCATGTAATGGATTTGCTATCCAAGCAATATTCCATTTCGTGCCACTAGGACACTTTTCCACCTTTTATGAAGTCCACACAGTGGGCTTTTGATTAGGACTTTCCACGTAATGGATTTGCTATCCAAGCAATATTCCATTTCATGCCACTAGGAACTTTTATGAAGCCCACACAATGGGCTTTTGATTCGGACTTTCCACGTAATGGATTTGCTATCCAAGCAATATTCCATTTCGTGCCACTAGAACACTTTTCCACCTTTTATGAAGCCCACACAGCAAGCTTTCGATTTGGACTTTCCACATAATGGATTTGCTATCCAAGCAATATTCCATTTCATGCCTCTGGGTCTTCATACACCTTTAAATGTCAACCTGTATGCAGTTAAAGTAAGCTGCGGTCAACTTGAGCTTGTTGATATCTCCATAGAGCTTGTCCTCAAATGAAGCAGGTGTGGGCCAAAATATCTTTCTCTGTTCTGCATACGTTGGGCAATCCTGCAGCAAATGTTTTGCTGTCATTTTTCCAGTTCTACAATTACATTCATCGGTATCTCCTATCTTTAGTTTATTGAACAAGTGGTATTTCAGCCTGTTATGTCCTGTGCGGAGTCTGAAGATTGCTACTTGTTTCTCTTCGGTCGAGTTTGTAATATGCATCATCCTTCTGATGGCCTGGATGCTCTGATTCCCATTTGGTTCTATAAGTGCTTTTTATCAACCTCTTTGTTCCAGGTTTTTTATTTTCATAACGTGGCCAAATAAATTATGGCTACCTCTTTCTGATGTTTGTGATAAGTTATCTTTGTGACTCAGCTTGCCTTAAAACATCCTGATTGCTTATTTTGGCTTCCAGTTAATTTTCAGCATTCTTCTATAAAACCACATCTTCAAGGCTTCTGGGGATTATTTTATCACTTTACTAATTGTTCAGGATAGGTCAACATTATTTGCATAACAAATCGTCCTAATCAATATCCAATATAGCCTTGAATCTAAGAGCCATAAGATATGTAATGAGGTGATTAAAACAAGTATCTCCCCTTTGCCGTGTGTCCACCGTGACGAGGTAGAGGAGCTTGCGCGTTCCAATGACCCCAAGAGCTATGCCGACTGTAGCACAGCTACTGGTAGGGTCACCCATGTCGGACAGGTCAAGGGAGAGGGACCAGACGAAGAGACACACAAACCTGCTGCCTTGTAGGTAGACTGAGGACAGTCAAAGGCTAGGGAAAGCACCCCGAACAAATGCTTGTCGAAATCGGATGTACTGAGCCACGGGCTTGACAAAGCAGTGCAGCGTAACTTAATTCATGATGTCACAAATTAAAATTAATCGTTATGGTGCTAATCCCGCGAAGTCCCATCAGGCGGTGATAGTGCCGGGCCCCCTGCCTCGAGGGGGTCCACCCATGACTACTGGTGGTCACCTTCCCCTGTGCTGTGGAGTCAAGGCACAGAGGAGTAGGTTAAGAGCTATTGACCAAACACATCGGACACTCAACATACTATAGTGGAATGCCGAAGGAGTTTATAACAAGAAAGTCTCCCTAACACAGCGACTTCATAAAGATAGAATAGATGTGGCATGCATTCAAGAGACACACCTCAACGCCAATTGCAAATTTTCAGTCAGGGGATATCAGGCCACACGTTTCGACCGTGAAGGACACAAAGGAGGCGTTCTAATACTTACACGAAATACAATACCTTGCAGCGAAGTATCTGTGATCTCTGACAACCAAACAGAAATTATAGGTGTTGATATAATGATAAAGGACATGAAAATAAGAATTTACAATCTGTATAGCCCGGCAGATAAGGATCTTCTTCTTCTTCTTCGTTCATCCGGAGTTTTTTTTTTCGGATGTGATTGCGTTGTGCCTGTTTACAGCAGAGCTGCGTTCTTGCGCCGTTAGGCCGACACATCCGACTTCTGCGGGCATTTGTTGACCGGGTTAACCTTCCCGGGGGTTTCTTAGGACGTTTGACTCTCACTGTTGTGGTGTTATCCCCCATCCCAGCTGGTCCATATAGAACAGCCAAAGATCCTGGTCAGCCCTCAAGAGAAGGCAGGGGCAGACCATGGGCATTCCCCGCCATCCAAGGAGGCTTTCATACTTGCAGAGCCGATACATAGCGCTCTGGTACTGGGCTCACCCAAAGAATCGTCACGTCCTGCACATGGCTGCTTAGCCTCACTTCCGTATATTGGGCCTTCCATTCACCATAGGCTGTTCTTCCGGAAACCAGAAGTATGCAGTCTGCAGATGACATCCACATAGTGAGCTTTTGATTCGGACTTTCCATGTAATGGATTTGCTATCCAAGCAATATTCCATTTCGTGCCACTAGGACACTTTTCCACCTTTTATGAAGTCCACACAGTGGGCTTTTGATTAGGACTTTCCACGTAATGGATTTGCTATCCAAGCAATATTCCATTTCATGCCACTAGGAACTTTTATGAAGCCCACACAATGGGCTTTGATTCGGACTTTCCACGTAATGGATTTGCTATCCAAGCAATATTCCATTTCGTGCCACTAGAACACTTTTCCACCTTTTATGAAGCCCACACAGCAAGCTTTCGATTTGGACTTTCCACATAATGGATTTGCTATCCAAGCAATATTCCATTTCATGCCTCTGGGTCTTCATACACCTTTAAATGTCAACCTGTATGCAGTTAAAGTAAGCTGCGGTCAACTTGAGCTTGTTGATATCTCCATAGAGCTTGTCCTCAAATGAAGCAGGTGTGGGCCAAAATATCTTTCTCTGTTCTGCATACGTTGGGCAATCCTGCAGCAAATGTTTTGCTGTCATTTTTCCAGTTCTACAATTACATTCATCGGTATCTCCTATCTTTAGTTTATTGAACAAGTGGTATTTCAGCCTGTTATGTCCTGTGCGGAGTCTGAAGATTGCTACTTGTTCTCTTCGGTCGAGTTTGTAATATGCATCATCCTTCTGATGGCCTGGATGCTCTGATTCCCATTTGGTTCTATAAGTGCTTTTTATCAACCTCTTTGTTCCAGGTTTTTATTTTCATAACGTGGCCAAATAAATTATGGCTACCTCTTTCTGATGTTTGTGATAAGTTATCTTTGTGACTCAGCTTGCCTTAAAACATCCTGATTGCTTATTTTGGCTTCCAGTTAATTTTCAGCATTCTTCTATAAAACCACATCTTCAAGGCTTCTGGGGATTATTTTATCACTTTACTAATTGTTCAGGATAGGTCAACATTATTTGCATAACAAATCGTCCTAATCAATATCCAATATAGCCTTGAATCTAAGAGCCATAAGATATGTAATGAGGTGATTAAAACAAGTATCTCCCCTTTGCCGTGTGTCCACCGTGACGAGGTAGAGGAGCTTGCGCGTTCCAATGACCCCAAGAGCTATGCCGACTGTAGCACAGCTACTGGTAGGGTCACCCATGTCGGACAGGTCAAGGGAGAGGGACCAGACGAAGAGACACACAAACCTGCTGCCTTGTAGGTAGACTGAGGACAGTCAAAGGCTAGGGAAAGCACCCCGAACAAATGCTTGTCGAAATCGGATGTACTGAGCCACGGGCTTGACAAAGCAGTGCAGCGTAACTTAATTCATGATGTCACAAATTAAAATTAATCGTTATGGTGCTAATCCCGCGAAGTCCCATCAGGCGGTGATAGTGCCGGGCCCCCTGCCTCGAGGGGGTCCACCCATGACTACTGGTGGTCACCTTCCCCTGTGCTGTGGAGTCAAGGCACAGAGGAGTAGGTTAAGAGCTATTGACCAAACACATCGGACACTCAACATACTATAGTGGAATGCCGAAGGAGTTTATAACAAGAAAGTCTCCCTAACACAGCGACTTCATAAAGATAGAATAGATGTGGCATGCATTCAAGAGACACACCTCAACGCCAATTGCAAATTTTCAGTCAGGGGATATCAGGCCACACGTTTCGACCGTGAAGGACACAAAGGAGGCGTTCTAATACTTACACGAAATACAATACCTTGCAGCGAAGTATCTGTGATCTCTGACAACCAAACAGAAATTATAGGTGTTGATATAATGATAAAGGACATGAAAATAAGAATTTACAATCTGTATAGCCCGGCAGATAAGGATCTTCTTCTTCTTCTTCGTTCATCCGGAGTTTTTTTTTTTCGGATGTGATTGCGTTGTGCCTGTTTACAGCAGAGCTGCGTTCTTGCGCCGTTAGGCCGACACATCCGACTTCTGCGGGCATTTGTTGACCGGGTTAACCTTCCCGGGGGTTTCTTAGGACGTTTGACTCTCACTGTTGTGGTGTTATCCCCCATCCCAGCTGGTCCATATAGAACAGCCAAAGATCCTGGTCAGCCCTCAAGAGAAGGCAGGGGCAGACCATGGGCATTCCCCGCCATCCAAGGAGGCTTTCATACTTGCAGAGCCGATACATAGCGCTCTGGTACTGGGCTCACCCAAAGAATCGTCACGTCCTGCACATGGCTGCTTAGCCTCACTTCCGTATATTGGGCCTTCCATTCACCATAGGCTGTTCTTCCGGAAACCAGAAGTATGCAGTCTGCAGATGACATCCACATAGTGAGCTTTCGATTCGGACTTTCCATGTAATGGATTTGCTATCCAAGCAATATTCCATTTCGTGCCACTAGGACACTTTTCCACCTTTTATGAAGTCCACACAGTGGGCTTTTGATTAGGACTTTCCACGTAATGGATTTGCTATCCAAGCAATATTCCATTTCATGCCACTAGGAACTTTTATGAAGCCCACACAATGGGCTTTTGATTCGGACTTTCCACGTAATGGATTTGCTATCCAAGCAATATTCCATTTCGTGCCACTAGAACACTTTTCCACCTTTTATGAAGCCCACACAGCAAGCTTTCGATTTGGACTTTCCACATAATGGATTTGCTATCCAAGCAATATTCCATTTCATGCCTCTGGGTCTTCATGCACCTTTAAATGTCAACCTGTATGCAGTTAAAGTAAGCTGCGGTCAACTTGAGCTTGTTGATATCTCCATAGAG
The DNA here is from genome assembly GCA_014155875.1 of Cepaea nemoralis. Classification (NCBI taxonomy): domain Eukaryota; kingdom Metazoa; phylum Mollusca; class Gastropoda; order Stylommatophora; family Helicidae; genus Cepaea; species Cepaea nemoralis. Next base: position 72,155 of record JACEFZ010002376.1, read on the forward strand.
CTTGTCCTCAAATGAAGCAGGTGTGGGCCAAAATATCTTTCTCTGTTCTGCATACGTTGGGCAATCCTGCAGCAAATGTTTTGCTGTCATTTTTCCAGTTCTACAATTACATTCATCGGTATCTCCTATCTTTAGTTTATTGAACAAGTGGTATTTCAGCCTGTTATGTCCTGTGCGGAGTCTGAAGATTGCTACTTGTTCTCTTCGGTCGAGTTTGTAATATGCATCATCCTTCTGATGGCCTGGATGCTCTGATTCCCATTTGGTTCTATAAGTGCTTTTTATCAACCTCTTTGTTCCAGGTTTTTTATTTTCATAACGTGGCCAAATAAATTATGGCTACCTCTTTCTGATGTTTGTGATAAGTTATCTTTGTGACTCAGCTTGCCTTAAAACATCCTGATTGCTTATTTTGGCTTCCAGTTAATTTTCAGCATTCTTCTATAAAACCACATCTTCAAGGCTTCTGGGGATTATTTTATCACTTTACTAATTGTTCAGGATAGGTCAACATTATTTGCATAACAAATCGTCCTAATCAATATCCAATATAGCCTTGAATCTAAGAGCCATAAGATATGTAATGAGGTGATTAAAACAAGTATCTCCCCTTTGCCGTGTGTCCACCGTGACGAGGTAGAGGAGCTTGCGCGTTCCAATGACCCCAAGAGCTATGCCGACTGTAGCACAGCTACTGGTAGGGTCACCCATGTCGGACAGGTCAAGGGAGAGGGACCAGACGAAGAGACACACAAACCTGCTGCCTTGTAGGTAGACTGAGGACAGTCAAAGGCTAGGGAAAGCACCCCGAACAAATGCTTGTCGAAATCGGATGTACTGAGCCACGGGCTTGACAAAGCAGTGCAGCGTAACTTAATTCATGATGTCACAAATTAAAATTAATCGTTATGGTGCTAATCCCGCGAAGTCCCATCAGGCGGTGATAGTGCCGGGCCCCCTGCCTCGAGGGGGTCCACCCATGACTACTGGTGGTCACCTTCCCCTGTGCTGTGGAGTCAAGGCACAGAGGAGTAGGTTAAGAGCTATTGACCAAACACATCGGACACTCAACATACTATAGTGGAATGCCGAAGGAGTTTATAACAAGAAAGTCTCCCTAACACAGCGACTTCATAAAGATAGAATAGATGTGGCATGCATTCAAGAGACACACCTCAACGCCAATTGCAAATTTTCAGTCAGGGGATATCAGGCCACACGTTTCGACCGTGAAGGACACAAAGGAGGCGTTCTAATACTTACACGAAATACAATACCTTGCAGCGAAGTATCTGTGATCTCTGACAACCAAACAGAAATTATAGGTGTTGATATAATGATAAAGGACATGAAAATAAGAATTTACAATCTGTATAGCCCGGCAGATAAGGATCTTCTTCTTCTTCTTCGTTCATCCGGAGTTTTTTTTTTCGGATGTGATTGCGTTGTGCCTGTTTACAGCAGAGCTGCGTTCTTGCGCCGTTAGGCCGACACATCCGACTTCTGCGGGCATTTGTTGACCGGGTTAACCTTCCCGGGGGTTTCTTAGGACGTTTGACTCTCACTGTTGTGGTGTTATCCCCCATCCCAGCTGGTCCATATAGAACAGCCAAAGATCCTGGTCAGCCCTCAAGAGAAGGCAGGGGCAGACCATGGGCATTCCCCGCCATCCAAGGAGGCTTTCATACTTGCAGAGCCGATACATAGCGCTCTGGTACTGGGCTCACCCAAAGAATCGTCACGTCCTGCACATGGCTGCTTAGCCTCACTTCCGTATATTGGGCCTTCCATTCACCATAGGCTGTTCTTCCGGAAACCAGAAGTATGCAGTCTGCAGATGACATCCACATAGTGAGCTTTCGATTCGGACTTTCCATGTAATGGATTTGCTATCCAAGCAATATTCCATTTCGTGCCACTAGGACACTTTTCCACCTTTTATGAAGTCCACACAGTGGGCTTTTGATTAGGACTTTCCACGTAATGGATTTGCTATCCAAGCAATATTCCATTTCATGCCACTAGGAACTTTTATGAAGCCCACACAATGGGCTTTTGATTCGGACTTTCCACGTAATGGATTTGCTATCCAAGCAATATTCCATTTCGTGCCACTAGAACACTTTTCCACCTTTTATGAAGCCCACACAGCAAGCTTTCGATTTGGACTTTCCACATAATGGATTTGCTATCCAAGCAATATTCCATTTCATGCCTCTGGGTCTTCATGCACCTTTAAATGTCAACCTGTATGCAGTTAAAGTAAGCTGCGGTCAACTTGAGCTTGTTGATATCTCCATAGAGCTTGTCCTCAAATGAAGCAGGTGTGGGCCAAAATATCTTTCTCTGTTCTGCATACGTTGGGCAATCCTGCAGCAAATGTTTTGCTGTCATTTTTCCAGTTCTACAATTACATTCATCGGTATCTCCTATCTTTAGTTTATTGAACAAGTGGTATTTCAGCCTGTTATGTCCTGTGCGGAGTCTGAAGATTGCTACTTGTTCTCTTCGGTCGAGTTTGTAATATGCATCATCCTTCTGATGGCCTGGATGCTCTGATTCCCATTTGGTTCTATAAGTGCTTTTTATCAACCTCTTTGTTCCAGGTTTTTTATTTTCATAACGTGGCCAAATAAATTATGGCTACCTCTTTCTGATGTTTGTGATAAGTTATCTTTGTGACTCAGCTTGCCTTAAAACATCCTGATTGCTTATTTTGGCTTCCAGTTAATTGTAGATTCTTATTTTCGCGTCCTTTATCATTATATCAACACCTATAATTTCTGTTTGGTTGTCAGAGATCACAGATACTTCGCTGCAAGGTATTGTATTTCGTGTAAGTATTAGAACTCCTCCTTTATGTCCTTCGCGGTCGAAACGTGTGGCCTGATATCCTCTGACTGAATTTTGCGATTGGCATTGAGGTGTGTCTCTTGAATGCATGCCACATCTATTCTATCTTTATGAAGACGCTGTGTCAGGGATTCTTTCTTGTTATAAACTCCTTCGGCATTCCACTGTAGTATGTTGAATGTCCTTGGTATTTGGTCAATAGCTCTTAACCTACTCCTCTGTGCCTTGACTCCACAGCACAGGGGAAGGTGACCACCAGTAGTCATGGGTGGACCCCCTCGAGGCAGGGGGCCCGGCACTATCACCGCCTGATGGGACTTCACGGGATTAGCACCATAACGATTAATTTTCATCTGTGGCATCATGAAATGATAAAGTTACGTTGCACTTCTTTGTCAAGCTTGTGGCTCAGTACATCCGATTTCGACAAGCACTTTTCGGGATGCTTTCCCTAGCCTTTGACTGTCCCCAGTCTACCTACAAGGCAGCAGGTTTGTGCGTCACTTCGTCTGGCCCCTCTCCCTTGACCTGTCCGACATGGGTGACCCTACCAGTAGCAGTGCTACCGTCGGCATAGCTCTTGGGGTCATTGGAACGCGCAAGCCCCTCTACCTCGTCAAGGTGGACGCACGGCAGAGGGGAGATAAGGATCTTACACTCTCAAACATGAAAATAACTGACACAAATTGCATTATTGTTGGAGACTTTAATAGCCGTTCAGAAAGATGGGGATACTGACAAAAGAGGAGATGAAGTGGAGGACTGGGAAATAGACTCAAATCTCCATCTACTCAACAAAGCGGATGACACACCGAGCTTCTACTCCAGAAGATGGATTACCACTTCTACTCCAGACTTAGCTTTCTGCACAGGAGACATCCTCCACAAAATCGATCGCCATGTGCTTGACCAATTAGCAGGTAGTGACCACAGACCAATCAAGCTTGTAATGAATATGGAGTATGTTCCACAGGAGCAAAAGCCTTTGCCCCGCTGGAATTACAAACGAGCAGATTGGGACAGATTTGCCATACTAACAGACAAATATTGTGAAAACATAAATACACGATATGGCAACATGAAGCAAATGGTGGAAAGTCTAAACAGAGCAATAATACAGGCAGCCACTGAGTCTATTCCAAGAGGAGCGAGGAAAAATTACAAACCATACTGGACTGAAGAACTACAAATTTTGGAGGACAAAGTTGAAGATGCCAGGAAGACAGCAGAGAGAGAACAAACAACTGAAGCGAACATCTCTCTCAAAGCCATCTCAGCAAAATATAAAAGAACAGTAAATCAAACAACAAGAGATTGTTGGAGGGAAAAAACAGAAAACCTGAATTTTGACAGGGATGGAAACAAACTATGGAAACTAGTGAAAGCCATGAACAATGAAGGACCTAGAAACAAACAAATAACAATTAAACAAGGAAATGCCTTGCTTACAGGAAAAAAGGCTGCAAATGCACTAATGGAACACTATGCCAGTGCAAACCACATTGATATTACAACCGAACAGAAGAAAGCAATCAAAGATAAACAGATACATCATAGTAATACAGAGACAGCAGCAGAATATATGATGGCAAATCTAACAATGGAAGAAATGGAACAGGCAATGAATACCCTAAAAAAGAAGAAATCACCAGGAAAGGATGGAATCACAAATGAAATGCTAATAGGACTAGGCACTAAGGCAAAAAGAAACTACTAGCAGTCCTAAATTACAGCTGGAAGAGGGGAATAGTCCCACAGGCATGGAAGGAAGCTATACTAATACCAGTCCCAAAGAAAGGAAAAGACCTGGAAGAACCAAATGGCTATCGACCTATCAGTCTACTTAGCTGTGTAGGAAAATTAATGGAACGCATTATCAATGGCAGGCTAACATGGCATCTGGAAGAAAACCAACTCTTAACACCACACCAAGCAGGATTCAGAAAGTACAGATCCACTGAAGATCAAATAACCTATATAGCTCAGGAAATAGAGGATGCCTTCCAAAAGAAAAAGCACACACTAGCAGTCTGGATAGATTTAGAAAAAGCATTTGATAAAGTATGGAATGAAGGACTCAAAGTAAAACTGCAAAAAATGCATGTTTGTGGGAAAATGTACAAATGGATCAGCCACTACCTTGAGAACAGAACTGCCAGGACAAAAGTACAAGGACAAACCAGCAAAATGATGCTGTTGGAGCAAGGTGTCCCCCAAGGAGGAGTTCTTTCACCAACATTATTCCTAGCATATATAAACGACATCACGGAAAATTTTCCAGCCAGAGTACACACATCATCCTTTGCAGATGACCTAGCCATATGGACATCTGAAGAATATATTAGTACAGCTAACAGCAGAATACAGCAAGCCCTATTAGCGCTAGAGGACTGGTCAAAATCATGGCTAGTGAAGATAAGTGAGGAGAAAACAGCATGCACAGTGTTCTCCCTCTCAAATAAAACTCAGCAACCTAAGCTGGTATTGAATGGAAAAATATTGCGCCATGAAGAAAATCCAAACTATCTAGGAGTCACCTTTGATCGTCGCCTGACATGGAAAACACAGGTTGAGAAAAATCGAACAAGAGCAAGGCAAAGAATGGCAATCATGAAAAAGCTTGCTGGTACAACATGGGGAGCAGATGAGAAAGTTCTCAAGAAGTTATATACTGGACGGGTGAGGCCAGTACTGGAATATGGCATTGCAGCTTGGGCAACAGCAGCTAAGTCAAACTTTAACAAATCAGTCCAAAATCAAGGAATGCGAATAACTGGAAGCCTGAAGACAACACCTATTAATGAACTAGAAAAGATCACTTGTTTACAACCAATGCAGGATAGAAGAGATAGCAGAGCCCAGCAACAAGCAGAAAAATTTAGAAGATTGACAGACCACCCTATGTATAAAAGGTTTAGTGGTTTTGGAAAGGGAAGACTGAAGCATAGCAACTTTGTAGAAACTGCAAAACGAATGATTAGGACAGATCCCATACTTAACATATCAACAGTCAAACCCATTTACAATGCAGACAAGTTCCCAGCTTGGAGACAGCAGCAACTGTCTGAGATGATAGAAAACATTCCTGGTATTGAGAAAAAGAACACTTAGCATGAAACCGAAAGAAGAGAAATTACCCTAAACTACATAAAAGAACATTACCCAAGCTAGCAATTGGACCCTATGCATATACAGATGGATCAGCCAAAAATTCAATAGAGAATGGAGGAGGAGGAATTCTCCTAAATTTAAAAATGGAGTGAAAAAAACACATTTAGTGGCAACTGGAAAGTTTTCAAGTAACTTCAAAGCAGAGGTAGAGGCTCTGAAAACTGCAGCAGAAATGCTCTTGATGGAGGAAAATAAAGAGAAGCAAATAGCTATCTTCACAGATGCAAAGTCAGCTGTCTCAATACTGAAGAGCAATAACAGCACAGAACTAGCTGACCTAAGAGCAGCACTCCATGGTCTATGCCAGAAATCCAAAAAAGTTGTAATACAGTGGATCCCATCACATTGCAGTATACCTGGAAATGAAGAGGCTGACAGACTGGCAAAAGAGGGCGGACGACTACCACAGCCTGACATAGACATAACCTATAATGAGACAAAGAGGTTGATAAAAAGCACTTATAGAACCAAATGGGAATCAGAGCATCCAGGCCACCAGAAGGATGATGCATATTACAAACTCGACCGAAGAGAACAAGTAGCAATCTTCAGACTCCGCACAGGACATAACAGGCTGAAATACCACTTGTTCAATAAACTAAAGATAGGAGATACCGATGAATGTAATTGTCGAACTGGAAAAATGACAGCAAAACATTTGCTGCAGGATTGCCCAATATATGCAGAACAGAGAAAGATATTTTGGCCCACACCTGCTTCATTTGAGGACAAGCTCTATGGAGATATCAACAAGCTCAAGTTGACCGCAGCTTACTTTAACTACATACAGGTTGACATTTAAAGGTGTATGAAGAAGTATTCAGACTGCCACACTTCATACCACAGGTATGTCAGTTATAAAAGCCTCCCAGAGGCATGAAATGGAATATTGCTTGGATAGCAAATCCATTACGTGGAAAGTCCGAATCAAAAGCTCACTGTGTGGGCTTCATAAAAGGTGGAAAAAGTGTCCTAGTGGCACGAAATGTAATATTGCTCGGATAGCAAATCCATTACGCGGAAAGTCTGAATCGAAAGCTCACTCTGTGGATGTCATCTGCACACTGCATTCTTCTGGTTTCCGGAAGAACAGCCTATGGTGAACGGAAGGCCCAATATACGGAAGTGAGGCTAAGCAGCCATGTGCAGGACTTGATGATTCCTTGGGTGAGCCCAGTACCAGAGCGTTGTATGTTGGCTCTGCAATTATGGAAGCCTCCTTGGATGGCGGGGAATGCCCATGGTCTGCCCCTGCCTTCCCTTGAGGGCTGACCAGGATGTCTTTGGCTGTTCTATATGGGCCAGCTAGGATGGGAGATAACACCACAACAGTGAGAGTCAAACGTCCTAAGAAACCCCCGGGAAGGTTAACCCGGTCAACAAATGCCCGCAGAAGTCCGATGTGTCGGCCTAACGGCGCAAGAATGCAGCTCTGCTGTAAACAGGCACAACGCAATCACGTCCGGAAAAAAACTCCGGATGAACGCAGAAGAAGAAGAAGAAGAAACAAGTATCTAGTGTTACCATAAGAGACACTTGAATGAGAAATTATGACATGTGAGAGAAAAGAGGAACAGCACTAAGTTTAGATTAAATAAATGGGGGTTTGGAGATCAGCATGGCCGAATGGATAAGATTGAGCATTCTTAAACATCAGGTGTGCTGATGCCAAGGTATAGGCTTTCAACCCCTATACCGGTCAGTTGGACTAAAATGTTGACCTCTCATCCTTTACTTGGGGACGTAAATTACAAGTATCTCTGAAGTCATAGTGGGTTTGACTGATGGCGAGGGACACTGGTAATAGGGAAAGCTAATCCACACGCAAAATTCAGTCCAGTGCTGCTAGAAATAGAGTGTATGGACTACGCTTGAGTTCAGAGTGAGTGAGGGCAAACAAACAAATAAAACTGGGGTTTAAAGGCAAGAGGATTTACTTCATTGCACTGGGTTTGATCCCATAAGGCTAGGTCTCTTTCTGCAGGGTGGCCTGCTGAAAGCACTGCACAGAGGATGAACTCCACAACACCAGTAATGGCCCCCCAGAAGTCTCTAGGAAAATTGCACGCATGAGCTAAATGACAGATTCCAGAGACAAACCCATGACCTTCTGAGCGTGAGGCAGGCAGCATAACTACTTCACTGTGGAGATTATATAAATAGACAGGATTAATGGTTTGGTCATGTGACAAGAATGTCCTCAAATCTACCCATAGCACAAACATATATAATTTGTGATTCAACGGGCAAGATGGCGTTTACCTGCAAAGCGTTGTGGAACGTAATGAGCACGGCAAGGCACGTAGAGCGCCCTGGTCATCCACTGCACCTGTGTTTGTCTCCAGTCGTCTCAACTTGTCCTGCCACTGGACTCAGATGGACTCAGGCGAGAGAGTGAGGTCGACGAATTGCGCAACTCTTCCTCACTTTAATCCAAGTCATCGCGCAAGTCATTCTTCATCCAACGTCATATACCTTCAACCCTACTGGATGAAATGAATGGTCATCATCATTCTTGATGGTCAAACAACAACAACATATAATTTCTGGTATCATGGTTAAAGGACAAGAGGAGGACTAAGAAAATGATGGATTGATGGTCTTTAAGTTCAGAAATATGGGCCTTAAATATAAACTTCACAACTAGCTAATAAGAGTAAATTCCCCTTCTCATAGTTTTAGCAACTGGTGGAATAATGATGAAGTGCGTCATTCTTCCACTAGTTGATGAATGTAGAGTAGGCAAGGAGGCTGGTAGACAGACACTCATGAAAGTATATAGATGAACAGACAGATAGTTTTAATCAACATTATCGATGTAGAAATGTCTTAATAGATTTAAAGAACATATCTTACACAAGTATACTTGCCTACTGGCCTGGTGGTTATGGGTTTGATTCACATCAAGGTGGATATTTTAATTGACCTGTGATACTGAACACATCACCCCATTCCCTATTGCCCATTAAAATATGTGGCTAGCACCATGTGCTCAGGAAGCTGTGTAAAAGGCTCCTTTACTTTGCTTTACTTTACTTTACTTTACTTTACTTTACTTTGCTTTGCTTTACTTTGCTTTACTTTACTTTACTTTACTTTACTTTACTTTACTTTACTTTACTTACACAAGGAAGCGTTCAGATCTATGTTCTGTATGATTTTTTTCCTCCACCCTGGGTATTTCATAGGAAGGACTAGGTGGTCATTTTGATAATTCCCTCAAGCTGTGTCCTTTCCATAACCAGCATGTTTTCCTCGCCTTTGTTTTTTCTTTTTTATCTAGCTTTCTCTCCTATGTTATCCTATAATTTTTCATTCACTGTTATGCATATCCCTGCTGATAAATATATGTATTTTAGAAGTATTTGTTTACACTTTCCCTTTATCTCAGTGTTTCTGTTCCAAGCATCAGCACACTTTAAGCACTGTTTTTAATTTCTTTAATTTTTTTTCTCCAAAAATGCTGTAATGCAATTAAAGTTCCTCTTGCTGTTTGCATAGTTATCTCTCTTATTACCCTTGTAGTGTCCTTGTCAGACAGGAATATGAAGGATATCTTTATTCTGCACACATCATTTCCCCATATCCTTTATCTGGTACGGCTTTAAAATATATATATAATTATCAGGATTTTTATTTTTTAGAGCCAAAGATTCTTATTTAAATAGTAAAACTTGATAATCAAATTCACAGATGTGCCAGAGAAAGGGAAGAAACCAGCTGCTAAATCAAGGAGACGAAGAGTAAGTATTGTTATAGTTGGCAGTTATTATCTTCTTCTTTGCGTTCATCCGGAGTGTTTTTTCAGATGTGATTGCGTTGTGTCTCATTAGGCACCCTTGGGTCGAAACCCTTAGGCCAACACATCCGACTTTTAGCGTGCGATTTTGACCGGGTTAGCATTCCTGGGAGACTCTAACTTTTGTGGTACCGTCCACATCACAGCTAGTCAAGTTGGAACAGTCGAAGACTTCGCGGTCTTCCCTCAAAGGAAGGCAGGGACAGTCCATGGCATTTTCTGCCATCCTGGGTGGCTTCCATAATTGCAGAGCCGACACTTAGAGCCCTGGTGCTGGGCTCACCAAAGGAATCATCACGTCTGCTCATGGCTGCTTTAATTCCTCATTTCAATGTATTGGGCATTTCGTTCACCCCAGGGCCATTCCCGCACAAACCAGACAGGTCTGCAGACGGTATCTACTCAGCGAGTTTTCGATTCGGACATGTGCTTGTCGTTGTGCGTGTCAGAGCTGTTCCAGGCACGACGGACATTTGGAAAACTACCTAGTCAGAGCTGTTCCGAACAAGAGCGGCATTCGGAAACTAGGTAGTCAGAGCTGTTCCTAGCACGAGAGACATTCAGACGGGTCATTTCACTCAGACGTAAATGCGTAGTGCCAATTTTTATTTTGCCACCCGTAGGACGGCACTTCCGACTTCGGCGGGCATTTTTAATGAGGTTAGCCTTCCTCGGGTTTCGAGGCACGTTAGACTTATTGTTGTGATGTCGCCCACATCTCAGCTGGTCAAGATAGAACGGTCAAAGACATCACGGTCAACCCTCAAGGGAAGGCAGGGGCAGACCATGGGCATTCCCCGCTATCCAAGGAGGCTTCCATTATTGCAGAGCCAGCACATACTGCTCTGAGACTGGGCTCACCTGAGGAATTGCCGCGTCCTGTTCATGGCTGCTTTGATTCTTCACTTCCATGTATTGTACATTTCACTTGCCACTGGTCGCTCAAGCACAAACCAGTAAGGACAGTCTGCGGACGACATCCATTATGTAAGCAGGTACCAGGTTTAAATTCCAGAAAAAGGAATCTGAATTTTTACAAGAACCATTGGTCTCTAGTAATATATATATATATATTCATTCAGTGGAACCTTGCCGTCTTGACATGCAATGGTTTGTTATATTGTGCTTCAAAAAGGCATAACTACAACCCATGGCGGTAGCGAATGCGACTGATCAGACCAATTCGCCCTGTAAATGTTTGTCTACAATGGATGCATGTAAACACATGGTCATTTTCACCATCATGCACCATCTTAGGTTTCACACGCTCAGTGTGTGACCTATCTGCAATCATTTTCTCCTTTGTCTTTAATCCATTACTGATATTTGTCCTCTACATTCGGCGGCGACTTGCTCCCAGTGTGCATTATCAATGCCTGTATCAATCATGCCCTACTTACACACATCTTTGTATCATAGTAGAGGCCGACCCTGAGATCTCTTACCCATCTGTAATTCACCAAAAATGATGTCCTTTGGTATTCTACCATCATCCTACGAAGACTGAGCATGGAATAAACCATCACATTATTATTGCTATCTGAATGACCGACACTCATACCATTGTATGAAAACCAACACAAGGCTGTCTGCTTCCAAATCACCTGCAGTTGTGTTTCAAATGCGAGTTTGCGAATGTTCGTCGTAAAACCCCTTCGTCTCAATTATTAAGACAAATAAAATTGAGGAAAATGAAATATTTGGTCATATAATGAGGCATGAATGTTTGGAAAAGATAATTATGGAGGGTAGTGCGCCAGGGAAGTGGAAAAGAGGTTTTAATTAAAAAGGGGGTGGGGGGTTAAAAGGCAAGAAAATTGACTTCATTACACTGGGTTTGATCCCATATGGCTTGGTCTCTTTATGTAGGGCGACCTGCTGAAGAGTCACACAAAGCACAATCTCTGTAGCTCCAGCATCAACCTCCAGGATCGAACTTTTGGAACATGAGGCAGGCAATGTAACCACTTGACCACAGAGGCTCCCTAGTGGGGAAGAGGAAATCCACGATACTGATGGATTCAAGACGTGGTAGATAATTTGCACATGACAGCAATACAGACAGGACATTCGGCTTGTGATAGAGAGGAATTTCAAAAGACTGTTATGGAGCCAAAATTGTGCACATGTGCACAGGACAAGATGAAGATGTTCAGGAGGCCATGTTCATTTTCTGTTATGTTAAAATAAATATAGAGTAGCAGGTAGCCAGTTAGTTAGAATATCTGTCTCTCACATCAGGAGGCTTACATTCTAAACTGGGCTTAGAAACGGATTTTGTTTATCTGTCAGAGGTTAAATGAAATACCTGGCCTGCACACCAAGTGACATCAACAAAAGCAAGTGTTTTTATACCTCAGTGCTCAAAAATCTTTCAGGGAGACACTAGCAGGGATACATGAATGTATATTTTAATAATGAAGACACAAACAATAGACTGCACGATTTATGGCCTGACATATTTCAGCTTCATCAATTGCTAGGCATATGCTCGAAAGCGGCCATGTGATTGATAGAGACAATGCCTTTCGCATGTTGTTTAACACACAAAATACTCGCTTGTTAAAGTTTACTGAAGCCATAATGATCAATCTACACAAGCCAGCTTTGTGCAAACAGAAAGACATGTTAGTCAGTTTAAAATTACCATGGTAGACAATTGACATTACTGTGCAAACATGTGTATATTTCAGCTTCAAGGATTTATCTAATTATTTTACTTTATGATGTGTAAATTCTGCAGTATATACCTGACGAGATGCAGCAAAATATGCCAGGCAATAAATCGTGCAATCTATTGTTTGTGTCTTCGTTATTCAAATTTACTACGAGAAAACATTGTTTTGAATGTATATTTATTGCTTGGCTCAGCTAGGAAATTTGTATTTGTAGCTTAGCTCAATTAGGACATTATTATGTATAGCTTTGCTCAGCTAGGAAATTAATATTTTCTTGTTTTGTTTTTCAGCAAGATGCTGATGCTGATGGTAAGTAATTGTATTTTTTTCATTTTACAGTGTTTATAATTTTCTTAGCAATTAAAATATTTGAATTATGGCATAATGAATTTATGCATTTCTTTCTCTTTCACAGAGTGTGCATAGTTAACTCATTCTATAGCCATCATGTCCAGATTCTTCTTCTGCCTTTAATTCCCTAATGGAGCACAGTTCCTCCGCCATCTCATGCCACGGCCTACTTTCCTTTGTTGTAACTTTTAGTTCCTTCCATGATTTTCCCATATATTCATGTCTGTCACTAATTCACTTCTCCATGTGTTTTTACATCTCTGTTTTATTATTATTAGCATTATTGTTTTACACACCCACACCACACACACACATATCGAGAGAGAGAGAGAGAGAGAGAGAGAGAGAGAGAGAGAGAGAGAGAGAGAGAGAGAGAGAGAGAGAGCAAGAAAGAGAGATTTTTTGTTGTTGTTGTTTTGCCTTGTGGATTTTAGAGAAAAGGCTTTCCAGTTATGCTACTAACAGGTTTTTTTAAAACATGTCCTCTTCAGCACCAGAATCATTTTCTTGCCTCCTTATTTATTGGATGTTGTGCATTTTTCTTTCATGAGTGGTCATTTAGTGATAGCCTTTTAGCCCTTTGTTTCAAGAGGCAAATTCACAAAGACAGATGGTTACCCATATCAGGATGAGACAATCAAAAATGTGTTTCGCATTATAAGGTGTGTGGGTCAGGAGAAAGCTGTAACATCTGGGAAGACCGTAGGTATTAGAGGTTAAAGACAACTGTGGGAGAAGATGCTTGATGGACTGGCAGTGCAGCATTAAAGATGAACTTATCAATACAGATGGTGGTGTGGGAATGTGGTCACCTATGTTTTTGGAAGGGCACATGATGATGGTGATAATAATCATTCATTCATTTTTTGAACAACAACTGCGGACACATTTTCAACATTTTCATTGCTAATTTTTTACCCAAACAATCATCTTAGGTCCCTTATTGTATTAATACGTCACATTGTCTTTTTAACATAACTAGAAGTGTTTTGGTCATGTAAGCAGCAACACATCAGTATATTGTGATTTATTTGATACTTACTCAATTAAGAAACATGGTTTTTGTTTCTCATAAATTATATTCTTCTGTTACTGTCCATTTAATTTTAAATTTATGCAAGTTGAATATTATTATAAATATTTGTTACATAAAATAATTTGTAATACTTTTTACAATATTAAAAGCCATGGTACATATTTTGCCCCTATATTTGTATAGATCAATCAGCACTCAATGTGGTCAATATCACTTCAGCAGCTTTTACTTCCCACTGTATTTCCTGGTACCCATTTTAGAATGGGTTAACCTGGAAGCCTGTAGGTGTTTTAAAACTGCCTCAATGAGGATTTAAACACGTGACCACTGGGCCAGCAGACAAGTAGGCTAGCCACTGCGCTACCACAGCTCCCAGAAGCCATAGTAGCATGGTAGTTACTGTGCTTGCTTACCAAGACGGCGTCCACTTTCAGTCGCCAGCAGTAGCAGGAAGTACTGTTCTGAAGTTAATCTGGCCTCATACAAATGAGCAGTGGATAAATTTCTCGGAGTTATCTGGAAAGGAAAGGCAGTGATGAAGGGAAATTTCCACCACACTTCATTTTACTGTGACCTAGCATATGTAAAGGTCTAAAACATCATACCCCAACGATAATTCTTGCCATGGAATTACCTAAAAGTGTTTTATTATTTTAAAGATTTTATTTCATTGCCATTTAGCGTTTCAGATTACAGTGACTGTTAAAATACAGTGTGTATTTTTAATGACTGTGCAGTGTTTGAAAATATTGCCAGTCCAAGTTTTGTATTTACCTATTATGTTACATGAACTTTACAGAGGGTGAATACATAACTTGGACAGGTAATATTTTCAAACATTGCACAGTCATTAAAAATACACCCTATACTATTGATGATATATTAGTATATAAAGGGTGGCTCTTAGCTTGGTAGCTAGATACTGGAGACTGGCTACTTCATCACATAGAAAGCTTTAGCTGCAAAAGACAACCAGTCAAGGACAAGTCTACAGAGGACTTACCATTGGTTGATTAAGGTCTGTGCTCCATTGGAAGGTGGAAGATGAAGTCACGAAGTTGATTTATAGTTTGTTGTCTGCCTCTTTTTTGCATGCCAGGGAACTTTTCTGTCATAAAATAATTACAGTGTCAGTGGTAATGTATTTTAAGATACTGATGTTCCACTTAAATAAGGCAAACCAGCTCATTGCACAAATGGCACCAATACTAAAGAACAAACATGTATCAATAGATACTAAAAAAGCACTCTACAACACAATTTTCCTACCAACTCTATGCTACCAATGCCAAACCTGGACAATGACAGAAAAAGAGAAAAGAAAAATTACGACAGCGGAAATGAGATTCCTGAGAGAATATCAAAAATGAAGAGATCAGGACTAAAGTAGGGGTTATAGCATCGCTAAATTTCATCACAAAACAGCAAGTTTAATGGTTTGGCCATGTAACAAGGCTACCAACTGACAGTATACCACAACAAGCAGTGGTGTATAGACCAAACAGAATGAGAAGAAGAGGCCAACCATGTAAATGATGGACAGAGGGAATAACAGAATTCATGGGAGGAACAATATGAGATAAGATGACATGAGATGACATGTTACATTTAAAACAATGTCATTGGTAATGGATTTTAAGTATGTTCCACTTTTTCTGTTCTGCAGCGGATAGTCTTACAGCATACCTGGCTCATTCACTTGGTCTGAGAGAGAAACCTAAATCCAAGTTAGAGGAGCTTACATTGAATGGTATAGCAAAGTACTTAGCAAGTGATCAGTGTCAGAAATGTGATCACCATGGCAGGAGCTGGCATATCCACTTGTGAGTTTGAAATTAATCATTATTGATGCTTGTTGAATGCTTGTTCTTTTAGTGGTAATTGATTATTTGGACTACAAATACAAAAGAAGAGTTGAGTTGAGTCAGGAACCAACATCACAGCATTAAGGACATTTCTGTCCACACTCCATCCTCATCTTCAACAACCAGCGAAAAGTCCCAGTACTAATAGTACCAACTGCAATCTGATGATGTGTCTATCTGGCCTTTCTTCAGAGTAATGAGTGTCAGTCAGATTCCCTGGTTGCTCCATGCCACACAATTCTCTCCAGGCAATGATGGTGTAAATGTTCTTCCACACTATACACAAGGTCCCAAAGATCCTTGGCCACATTTGCCTTATCGTGCACCACTACCCTAAACAGAGGTTCAGATCCATCCAGTTTGTCCACTTGCACATTTGCCAACACGCTTGCATGCCTTGAGGAAAAGATTTGTTGGATGCTCCCTACTTTTATTTTCTAATTGATGCATGCCACACTGCATGAAGAGAAAGAAGGAAGAAGAGGAGAAAAAGAAGGAGGTGGAGGAGAAAAAGAAGGAGGTGGAAGATGAAGAAGGGGTTTGAAGACGGCTAGTTGCAGAACTAGCTGATTTTGCCTTACGCTGTAATGTGTGTGCAACTGCTAGTTTTCTAGTGACTGTCAGCTTCCATCAACGATGAATTGTAAATTTAGTCCATGGTATCCTTTGCATTTTCCTCAAAAACCACATTTCCACTACCATTAGATGTTTCTCACCTTGTCTACTTATTGTCCATGTTTCCTATGAATAAAATGGTAGGTTCTATAGACAAAATAGCCGCATGAGCAAAATTAAAATAGTGACATTGTATATGAAAAATTTCCTCATCTCAACAGCTGCTGGAATCCCAGACTTTCGTAGTCCAGGAACTGGCTTGTATCAGAACCTTGCCTCCTACAACCTTCCTCATCCTCAGGCCATATTTGAGCTGGGCTATTTTAAGGTAACAATGTGCTCTTGACTGATTAAGTTTAGTGTGTCGCGAAGACCACTGAATTGTGTCACAGGCCCATCCACTAACAAGCATTGCTATTACATGACTCTTTCATACACGCATATATACACAAATTCATTCCTGTTATCACTTAACTGTGTATGTAAAAGCCATTGCTTTGTGACTCATAATTCTGATGTCCTTCCAAATATTTACACATACACACAGTCATTACTGTTACAAAGCCCATCCACACATTCATACAAACACCAGCCATTATTGTTGCAAGGCCCATCCATCCACTCACACATACATACAGCCATTATTATTACAAAATTATTGTTACAAAACCCTTCCATACATTCACATAAACATGCAGCCATTACTGTTTACAAGGTCATTCCATACACTCACACATACACACAACCATTAATGTCCCAAAAAATATAAAACTGTCATCTACTGCCTATAGTACCTTGCGGTTTAGGGGGGGGGGGGGGGGGGGGGTTCTTGAGTCTGAAGAATTAAGGCCACCTGGCTAGTGCAGTCTCCTCGAACTGCAAATTAGGGTTTTCTTTTTGCCCCTGACAGAAAAAAATCCACACCTTACCGAGGATTTGAACCTAGGTCTCCCGAAAGAGAACCTGACCCCCTAGCCACTGGGCCAGCCATTCCTCAAGCCATTACTGAAAGTGTAAAATATAAGTTAAAGATTGCATTGCTCTGAGGCATACTGGAAATGTGGTGCTAGGCCAAATGACACTTGATGTGTGATGCATTGAGTATCACCTGAATGCCTTTAAAATTCCCATACAATGTTCTTGTTCCCAGTTTAAGAGATTGGATCAACACTGGAACCAGGCCAAAAATAAAACCAGGAAAGAAAGTCAAGGACCCTCTCACACACCTTGAGGTTTATTGGGTATATGGTGCTAGCCCCATGTTTTGTTATACACCAATCGGCGTGTGATGGGTGATATGGTCAGCATCATGCCAGCTGCTTTTACCTCCCAGGACTTCCCAGTTACTCATTTTAGACTGGACATGGGCTTAGTTAAGGGAAAAAGGCATAATACAGCCTTTTTCTTCTGATAATGTGATTTTATCATCTTCATATAGCAGATTTTTGTAAAATTACGCTCTCATCATGCCCACAGGAAAGTTCCTCACCTTCATACACTTTCATACCCAAGGTGCCTTTGAGAATGATGTCAGAGTGTATGGAAGTAGTAGCATGTATAAGCTGTGATGATGGTGGCCTGAAAGCCTAACACTACTGTCGTGGAAAGTTCTTCCATTGATGATATCAAACATCACACTGGTTTAGAAAGAACAGTAAAGAAAGACGTGGTTCCTAGATGAAGAGGCAGTGGTAAACCAACATGACGATGATTTACTCATTTGATATTCTAATGGACACACAAAGAAACAAGTGAGACAGTCGTGCGGGAATCAAAGACAAACCAAATTATTGATTACAGATTTTTTGGGCATGTTATGTGGAAAGGTACACTTGATCGACCAGTGACAACTAGCAAAATTTTATGGAATAAGGGCAACAAGAAGAAAGATAGATAAATACCTGGATGGCCTGGCCAAATGACTTTATCTGGAAAAGAATTCAGACTTGATCCAAAACTGGTGATTATATGAGATGACCCATGCTTATCAGTGTGGCACATGATAATGATGATTCTCTGGAGACCTTAAGACAAAATTAAAACCAGACTGAAATAAACAAACTTAGCTGCACACGTAAACACGAGTTGGTACATGAATATACACATTTAAGTTTACTATATATTCATTGTAAACACGAGTTGGTACATGAATATACACATTTAAGTTTACTATATATTCATTGTAAACACGAGTTGGTACATGAATATACACATTTAAGTTTACTATATATTAATTGTAAATTTCATCTAGCATACTTAGTATGTCATTCTTCTTTCTAGGAGAATCCAAAGCCTTTCTTTGTTCTGGCTAAGGAGCTATATCCAAGCATTTTAAAGGTAAGATAAGCTGTGGTAGCTATCTATGTTGCAGACAATTCGAATAACACTGTCAATGAAATTTTGTCACACCGGTTTATTCTAGAAAGAAAATTACTTTGACACTAACAACAAGTTGGCATCTGTGGCTCAAGGGTAGAGAACGCAGTTTCACAATCCCAACACACCATGTTCTAAGTCAGCTGTAGACAATTTGGGAGCACATCGCTTTGCGTTGATTTTCCAAATGGTATAAGTGCCGACCGTTCAGAGAGGAATGACAAACTGTGGAACTTAAAGTTGCCTCCCGGGAAGGCTAACCCGGTAAACAAATGCCTGCTAAAGTCAGATGTGTTAGCCTAAGTGCACATAACCGGAAACACCACAATTACATCTGAAAAAACACTCCGGATGAACACACAAGAAGAAGAAGAAGAAGTAATTGCCTAGAAAATCACAGATATCCAATCAATGCTGTTGATTGTGACATCCTTGAAAGGACATAACAGTGCATTTAATTAACAATAACAAAAGGTTAGTTGCCTAACCTTTACAACACCTCACAGTCAACCCCAAAATTTTTTGGTTTAAGATTTCTATGCAAGTTTTATGTTCATTAGTTTGCCATTGATTTCTCAATGACCAGCACTCATACCATTCTATAAGTGTTTCCTTAGCATACAAGGTGTATTCAAAGAGTATCAGACCTTACCTTTTCCCTTGGTAACAAATGAAGCATGACAGGTGTCCTCCGGTGGGAATGTGTAGAGGACCTTCATGCGCAAGTGAGCATTTTTTCCCAGTCGCAGAGATCATCAGTTGTTGGCAGTCAGCCTGGGAGTGAGTGAGTGTAGTGAACACCCATCAGATTTTCATTTGCCTTGAAATCTTCTTCTTCTTCTTCGTTCATCCGGAGTTTTTTTTTTCCGGATGTGATTGCGTTGTGCCTGTTTACAGCAGAGCTGCGTTCTTGCGCCGTTAGGCCGACACATCCGACTTCTGCGGGCATTTGTTGACCGGGTTAACCTTCCCGGGGATTTGCCTTGAAATGACGGAATGGCTTGGACAGCAGTATTACATCCACTTTTGCTAAATGCTTGGCAATACTTGAGTGGAAACCTTTAAAAAGATTTAACAGGCTTTTGTCTATGATACCATGAGCATCTCATGAATTAAGGAGTGGGGCAGTTGCTTCCGAGATTACCACGTATAATTGGAGATTGGAGCACATTCTGGTTAACCCTCGACACGCCAAAATGATGAGGTCATTGACAAGTACGGACTTTGATCATGCAGAACCTTCACGTCACCTTGCAAGAACTGAGAATGAGGTGGGGATAAACATTGCTTTTGTGTACTCCATTTTGAGGAATAATTTTAGCTGTTAAAAAATGGAACAGAAGCAACTCTGTCTGCAAGTCTCCCAGGACATTGTGGATTGTGCAAACTGTGGTCTTCCCCCAACTTCCTGAACACTGTGATCACTGGTGATGAGTCAGGAGTTTGTGGGGATCACCTGGAAATCAAGGTGCAGTCACCACAGTGAAGACATTCCTCCTATTTCCTTCCCCCCTCTACTCCACCCACCACCCCCACCCCAACCACCTCCAGAGCAAGGCAGAGGTGCCTCAATGTCAAAGTCATATTGAGCATTTACTTTTACTCCTGTGAGGTTATGCGTCTTGAGTATGAACCACAAGGCCAAACCATTACCAAAAATTACTACCCGGAGGACACCCTTCACCTTTGTGATACTGTACGACATACACAAACAGGCCTGTGGGTAATGATTGGCTGTTACTTCTGCCTCCTACGTTGCTAGAGAATGTGTGTGTTTGACCAGACTTGATTTCTGGTGTGAATAGTTTCATCAATATGTGCTTTATGAAATATGCAGATAAGAAATATAACCTGTAATAGCTCTCTTTTTAATGTTTCCAACTTTTCTTTCAGCCAACTCCCTGCCATTACTTTATCAGGATGTTGAGTGACAATGGAAAATTGCTGAGACATTATACACAGGTACTACATGTGTTCTGTGGGGTTTCAAAAAAACAGTAGAAGAACATTACATGTTATGTTGCTGCAGTTTTGCTAAACATTTGGAAAATTCATAATGTAGGACAGCTTTACAAAATACAATACACAAAAGAAAGGAAGTTAAGGCGACAAGCCTTCATCAGGAGGCAACAAGAAAATACAACATACAAACAACATTGTTGTATTTTCTTATTTGCTGATGTCGGCTTACAACTACAGCATCCAATGTTTTGTGTAATGTTTTCCATAAACATGCCCTTCACTTTATGTTTTCCAGTGTTTTACATTTTCCACAGCTTTAGTCCTGTAAAGTAGTGGCTTGCGTTCAGAAATAGATTACTGTTGATATAATTTGTGTGTGTGTGACATCACTATCACGTGCTATGCTATACACATGAACAGTTATAGTTTGTCACCTCACACGATCACTAGAGCCTTGGATCAGGTTTGTCTTCTTCTTCCAATGATGCAGTGTGGCCATCCCATCCAGGTACGCATCGCTTTGCTCTTTTCCTAAAAGTTTTTCCAGTTGCTACAAAGTTTTCAAGTTTATTTCTGCCTGATCACAACAACTGGACTCCCATCATAAATGTTTGGAAATATTGGTTGCAAAGCTGCCTTGCCATTCTGTAAGAGTTAAGGAAGTATGGTGTGACAAGCACAAAACTGCAGATGATATCTTGCGTTGAGGATATCCAGAACTGTGTATATACTTCAAGCATCAGCTTATCATGCACCATGCCAATAAGCATGGGCAGTCATGTTTTGCCATCTCACTCAATCACCAGTTTTGTGGAACAGCTCTGTGGTCTTGCCTCAATTATGCATTGTGGCAAAACCATCCAGATATTTATCTCTCTGCCTTCCCTTTGTTCTTTTCCCCTCAATCTTGCCAGTTATCACTAAATTTTCTAATTTATTTCTTCTTAATGTGCCCAAAAATTCTTGACTGGCTACATCTAATTTCTCTAATCAGTTTATGGTTTTTATTTGTATCTTGTAGGACTTGCTCATTGGTTTATCTGTCTATCCATGGCATTCTTTGCATTTTCCTCAGAAACCATATCTCCACTGCCATCAGATTTTTCTCAGCTTGTCTGCTTATTGTCCACGTTTAACACCCATTGCAGGTTCTATGTAGCACTTCAGCACTCTTTCAAGTATAATAGCACTTCAACACTCTTTAACCCTTTACAAGGCAGACGCTTGTCCGTTTTGTAGCCCTGAACGGGCAAGATTTTTTCAGGTTCGGTAAAATTTTGGGTCACATTAGTAAAAACATCACAAATAAGTTGTTAGTCAACCGATTTTAGTTAAATAAACAACACAATGAAGGGAAAAGCATGCAGAATATGTTACTCACGTGAATGTTGTTGGTAATCCATATATGAACACAAATATTTACGAAATACAGCATGTTGTTTGTGATTTTCCGTCATCTATACGGCAATTTACAAACACATTTTCAGAATCATAATCACTTTCTTTAAAGTCCGACTCAGACTGCTAATGCAAAGTAACGCTTTACACTGATATCTAGCTCCGATTAATAGTCAACTTCGTGCCCTTTAATGTCACTTAAATTGAACAGAGCGAAATCTCGGCTATCACTTGAAGAATCGCCGAAATCCGTTTTGAAAAACAGCGTAAAAAACCCCGAAAACTATCAAAAAACATCCGTAAAAGTCCATTCAAATTCATAGTAGGTGCTTTACAAATGGCGGCCACGTTGTCAAGCTATCAGCGAAAGCGAAAGTAGCCGTCGGAAGTATCGGAAAGCCGAGAGATCGCGTTTTTACAATGCATAATAGTATCGGCCGGTTTGAGACGTTTTGCCCGTTTACGATATCGGACGTAAATGGCCGTTCTGCCTTGTAAAGGGTTAAAGTATAATAAAATCATCCTTTTATGAGAAGGGGTATCCAGTTTCTCTCCTCTTTGACTTTTCCTTCCACAGATCCATGCAAAATCAGTACACGTTTTTGACTTACTACATTGCATAGACTGTCATAACTACATTGCATAGACTGTCATAACTACATTGCATAGACTGTCATAACTACATTGCACGCTGTCAGAGCTACATTTCATAGACTGTTATAACTTATTTTTAAATCAACACAGTACCCACAAAAGCCAAACCTCACTCAGCTGTTGATCTAGAGGACATTTCTAAGCATAGCGTCCAATTTATTTAGTACAATTTTTTTAATGGGGGGTGAATATTAATTTGTTCATTTCCCTTTTGTACAGAATATAGACACACTTGAAAGAGTTTCTGGCATTGATGTTGACAAGATTGTGGAAGCTCATGGATCTTTTCACAGCTCACATTGCCTGGAATGCAATCAAGAATATGACCTGGAGTGGATGAAAGGTTTACATTCTCTAGTTCCTTAAGAGTACTGTATGATTTCTGAATGTATTTTTGATGCTGTTTATTTCTAGTTTATGGCACAGCATTCAGAATGTATTATTGGTGTTGTTTAGTTCAGTTTATGGCACAGCACTTGGAATTTATTATTGGTGCTATTTAGTTCAGTTTATGACACAGCACTCATAATTTATTATTGGTGCTGTTTATTTCTAGTTTATGGCACAGCATTTAGAATGTATTATTGGTGTTGTTTAGTTCAGTTTATGGCACAGCATTCAGAATTTATTATTGGTGTTGTTTAGTTCAGTTTATGGCACAGCATTCAGAATGTATTATTGGTGTTGTTTAGTTCAGTTTATGGCACAGCATTCAGAATGTATTATTGGCGTTGTTTAGTTCAGTTTATGGCACAGCACTTGGAATTTATTATTGGTGCTATTTAGTTCAGTTTATGACACAGCACTCATAATTTATTATTGGTGCTGTTTATTTCTAGTTTATGGCACAGCATTCAGAATGTATTATTGGTGTTGTTTAGTTCAGTTTATGGCACAGCACTCAGAATTTATTATTGGTGCTATTTAGTTCAGTTTATGGCACAGCACTCAGAATTTATTATTGGTGCTATTTAGTTCAGTTTATGGCACAGCACTCAGAATTTATTATTGGTGTTGTTTAGTTCAGTTTATGGCACAGCATTCAGAATGTATTATTGGTGTTGTTTAGTTCAGTTTATGGCACAGCATTCAGAATGTATTATTGGCGTTGTTTAGTTCAGTTTATGGCACAGCACTTGGAATTTATTATTGGTGCTATTTAGTTCAGTTTATGACACAGCACTCATAATTTATTATTGGTGCTGTTTATTTCTAGTTTATGGCACAGCATTCAGAATGTATTATTGGTGTTGTTTAGTTCAGTTTATGGCACAGCACTCAGAATTTATTATTGGTGCTATTTAGTTCAGTTTATGGCACAGCATTCAGAATGTATTATTGGTCTTGTTTAGTTCAGTTTATGGCACAGCATTCAGAATGTATTATTGGTATTGTTTTAGTTTCAGTTTATGGCACAGCACTCAGAATTTATTATTGGTGCTATTTAGTTCAGTTTATGGCACAGCATTCAGAATGTATTATTGGTGTTGTTTAGTTCAGTTTATGGCACAGCATTCAGAATGTATTATTGGTATTGTTTAGTTCAGTTTATGGCACAGCACTCAGAATTTATTATTGGTGCTATTTAGTTCAGTTTATGGCACAGCATTCAGAATGTATTATTGGTGTTGTTTAGTTCAGTTTATGGCACAGCATTCAGAATGTATTATTGGTGTTGTTTAGTTCAGTTTATGGCACAGCACTCAGAATTTATTATTGGTGCTATTTAGTTCAGTTTATGGCACAGCATTCAGAATGTATTATTGGTGTTGTTTAGTTCAGTTTATGGCACAGCATTCAGAATGTATTATTGGTGTTGTTTAGTTCAGTTTATGGCACAGCACTCAGAATTTATTATTGGTGCTATTTAGTTCAGTTTATGGCACAGCATTCAGAATGTATTATTGGTGTTGTTTAGTTCAGTTTATGGCACAGCATTCAGAATGTATTATTGGTGTTGTTTAGTTCAGTTTATGGCACAGCATTCAGAATGCATTATTGGCATTGTTTAGTTCAGTTTATGGCACAGCACTTGGAATTTATTATTGGTGCTATTTAGTTCAGTTTATGACACAGCACTCATAATTTATTATTGGTGCTGTTTATTTCTAGTTTATGGCACAGCATTCAGAATGTATTATTGGTGTTGTTTAGTTCAGTTTATGGCACAGCACTCAGAATTTATTATTGGTGCTATTTAGTTCAGTTTATGGCACAGCATTCAGAATGTATTATTGGTGTTGTTTAGTTCAGTTTATGGCACAGCATTCAGAATGTATTATTGGTGTTGTTTAGTTCAGTTTATGGCACAGCATTCAGAATGTATTATTGGCGTTGTTTAGTTCAGTTTATGGCACAGCACTTGGAATTTATTATTGGTGCTATTTAGTTCAGTTTATGACACAGCATTCATAATTTATTATTGGTGCTGTTTATTTCTAGTTTATGGCACAGCATTCAGAATGTATTATTGGTGTTGTTTAGTTCAGTTTGTGGCACAGCACTCAGAATTTATTATTGGTGCTATTTAGTTCAGTTTATGGCACAGCATTAAGAATGTATTATTGGTGTTGTTTAGTTCAGTTTATGGCACAGCACTCAGAATTTATTATTGGTGCTATTTAGTTCAGTTTATGGCACAGCATTCAGAATGTATTATTGGTGTTGTTTAGTTCAGTTTATGGCACAGCATTCAGAATGTATTATTGGTGTTGTTTAGTTCAGTTTATGGCACAGCATTCAGAATGTATTATTGGTGTTGTTTAGTTCAGTTTATGGCACAGCATTCAGAATGTATTATTGGTGTTGTTTAGTTCAGTTTATGGCACAGCATTCAGAATGTATTATTGGTGTTGTTTAGTTCAGTTTATGGCACAGCATTCAGAATGTATTATTGGTGTTGTTTAGTTCAGTTTATGGCACAGCAATCAGAATGTATTATTGGTGTTGTTTAGTTCAGTTTATGGCACAGCACTCATAATTTATTATTGGTGCTGTTTAGTTCAGTTTATGATACAACACTCTGAATGTATATAGATGCTGTTTAGTTCATATTGTAACACAGCATTCTGAATGCATTGTTGGAGCTGTTTAGTTCAGGTTATGACACGGCTGGCCGAGTGGCTAGAATGCCGGATTCTCCTTCGGGAGACTCGCATTCAAATCCTTGGTAAGGTGTGGAGTTTTTTTTCTGTTGGGGGTAGAAAGAAAACTCTAACCTGCACAGTTCGCAGCAACTGCACTAGCCAGGCGGCCTTAATTTCCCAGGTTCAAGACCCCCCTGCCATACACCGCAGGGTACAATATTGGCAATAAATGACAGTGACAGTTTATGACACGGCTGTTGAGAAATGTACATGCAGGGGGCAGTGTGGCTGAGAGGTTACGGTACCTGCCTAAGGTTCAAAAGTTACCTAGTTTGAATCTTGACAAAGGGCTGGGAATTTATACTAGAGCAGTTGGTTTCTCATGATATCACACATCTCCCTGATCTCTGGGGCAGCGTGACACCCAGCCTTCTCGAACATGGAGTGGAAGACAGGAGTTGTGTGCATGTTACAACTGTATGGCAGAAAGTAGACTACAAGACAGCTGCCCTGGCAAATTTGCTAAAAGAAAAAATCCTCCCCACAGGTAACCTACCAACTATGTGCAAAGAGACAACTAAAGAGGGTTGGCATGAGACTGGCTACCTCATCCCATAGAACATTTTAGTTGCAAAATTCAGCCAATCATGAGCAAGCCTACAAAAGGTTTGGCATGAGTTGATTGAGGGACTAGCTCCATTGGAGATGTGTATAAATATATGTATACATACAACTGTATATAGTTAGTTGCGACTCCAACTTCACGCAAAGGGTCGCCCCATTATGCTCCTTTCCTGTGCCAGCGAATATCACACAAAATGCTCCTCACTTCCCCATGGGAAAAGTGGAACAGACAGGAGTCTTGACAAGCCAACAAACAGTCCGCACAGGTATACCATTCATAATGCCGCTGCCAGAATGCCAACACAAAAGTCTGCCCAAATATTATATATAGATACTGACTGATACAACTACATTAAAAAGCTACAAATAAGTCACTAGGCCAAACTGCTACTGGTACCATTAGCATTGGGACTCTTCGCTGTTGAAGATGAGAACTGATCACTCATGGGAATGTCCCAAGTGCTGTGATGTAGGTCCTTGACTCAGCTCAGCTCAGCTCAACTCAACTCAGCTTAACTCATCTGAACTCATCTCAACTTGTTTGTCAACACTTAATTTTTCTTAATTTTATATTCCACTGAAATGTTTATTTTTGTTCATAATTTTTTTTTTTCATGAAGCCTCTTAGCACACACTTTAGTTAATTTATTTAACGCAGTTCTCATAATTACGGATATATTTCCAGATAATTTTCTTTCTTCTCTTATTAAGAGAATTGTTTAAAAAACTTAAATTTTATCAAAGTTGATTACTTTTTATCAATTTATAGTTGTTACAATTATCTCTGGATTCTTGAATCTTAAACAGAGCAGATTTTTGATGACAAAATACCGATGTGTAATCAAGAAGGTTGCAGTGGAGTTGTAAAGCCAGGTAATACATTTGTGTGCCTTTTTGTCAAGTTTAAACATGTTTGACATTATTTTGCTCATGTAATAATTTTAATCTTCTTCTTCTTCTTCTTCTTCTTCTTCTTCTTCTTCTTCTTCTTCTTCTTCTTCTTCTTCTTCTTCTTCTTCTTCTTCTTCTTCTGCGTTCATCCGGAGTTTTTTTTTCGAACGTGATTGTGTTGTGCCTGTTTACAGCAGAGCTGCGTTCTTGCGCCGTTAGGCAGAAACATCCGACTTCTGCGGGCATTTGTTGACTGGGTTAACCTTCCCGGGATTTTAATATTTAAAATACGGTCATTGATATTGAAGTCTATGTTAACCATGATTTATATTTTATTATATGCAAGAAGCTGCCTGTTTCGCTGGCAAGCAAATAAACACGTGAAGGACCCTTTTTGCTTTCCTTGAGGCATATTGGGCATAAGGTGATAGCCCCATATTTTTATAGACTGATAGACACTGAAGGTCAAGGAGAAGATGGGTGCAGGATGTGGCAGATGATCTCCAGATGAGTGTATCGGACATCTTGCTAATGACTGAGAAGTTTTCCAGATGGTTGTTATGGGAGCAATGTTCTTTAAGGACATGCTGCTGAATGAATGATAGACACTTGGGGAGGGGAATGCCTATTTGCTTGGTCAAAATGAGAGCTCATGATAATTTTATAAATCTGCCCTGGTGTGAATTTGGACCCATAGGCCATCAGAAGTCTTCTAGCCACTGCCCAATCTCAAATACCTGGCATGCATATAGGAGATTATAAAGTTAATTTGTTCATCTAGTTGCCTGCTGTATTTCTGTCTGTATCTTTTCTTATAATTGAGTTGTGCTGGCCTTAACAACAGTTGTTGGGGTCGCTGAGGAGGTCAAGACTAGCAAAAATAAGTTTTAATTTTGTGCCAGGTCACACAGATGTACAAGGAAGTGAACAGAATGTTGGCTTGTGGGCAGTGCTGCTGTGGGAAGTAGAGGAGCAGTGGATCAGGCTGATATACTGAACGCCATCAGGGAATCAAGGATTTAAATGAGAACCAAGGGATGACTGAATTTGTGACCTTAACCAGACTGCAAGAATGTCAAGTCAGGAAGCAAAGAACAAAAGTGAACCAATACAGAACTGGTGTTGTCAACTGTTACATGCTGATGGAGGTACTGAGGAGGGGATCAGAGTACTTATGGACTGATTAGTTTGATGTGCAGTGAAGATGTGCTGATTATGTTACTGTTACATTTAATCCTCCTTAAGTCATATCTGACTACTGGTTGGTACTCTCTATGAGTAGGAGGCCTTCATCCGCAGTCTGGTGTTCTTTTTGTTGTGTTCTTGTAGCCTCTGCTTGTTGATGCAGCCTCCTTTCACCAAGTTCAAGATGATTTCTTGCAATGCATCTCCATGTGTGACGGTCTGAAGCTTCTTCCATCAAATGTGTGGTGTCTACCCCCAATGTTTTCATGTCTCACTTGCACATAAGTTTGAATTGTAGCTGGGGGAATTACAAATTTCTGTTATTATTTGCAGGCTGTCCATGGACAATGTCCTTTGGAGTGCATTCATCTGCATGTGGTATACATGACCCAGCAATCACTTCTACACTGTTTAAGAAGCATGTGCATTATTGGTGTCCTCTGAGGAAATATACAGCGAGGATTCGAACTTTTCTATATACAACATTACCCTACTGGTTCAATGGGCAGCCTAAAGTAAAATCAAGGATCACTTTACCCGTGTGTGAGAGCACCAGTATAATCCATCTATCATGCAGGAACAATATTACTAAGTGCTTATACCATTATGCATTATATGTACATTGTTGTTTATTTTTAATCAGTTGCAACACAAAAGCGTTGTTAAATGACATTTTTGTCATAACTTTCAGACATTACCTTCTTTGGAGAAGCACTGCCCAAACGTTTTGCTGAGTTGGTGGCTAAGGTAAGTGTACAATATATTGTTATAAAAAAGTTTGTTTTTCATTAATTCTAATATTTTTATTGTAATGTTGCTCATGGATGCATCTGACATGGCCCACTTGGGTATGCTAAATAAATGCTGGTTCTAAAACACTGTTTATTATAGCATGTTGTTCAGGCATACATTGAAATATATGTAAATATATATCCACTCCCAATACAATGCAGAGAAAGCTGCAAGGAATTTGGATTGCTGATTTACAGCCTTTTACCTAGAAACATCACCTTTGCTGGTGTTTTGGGATATAGGGAGGTGGATAGATTGGCTGGGTCTGCATCGCTGGGTGGGGTTCTGGTGCATTATAAAGCAGATGTAGCAAAATTAGTAAACACAACGAAAGCACACCCAGTTTCGTTTGGTCACTTGATTTTTCTTTAGGCTGCCCATTGAACCAGCAGGGTAATGTATATAGATAAATACTGTTCGAATTCTTGATGTGTATTTCCTCAAGGGAAACCACTTTAGCATGTCTCTTTCATGTAATTTCACAGTTACCCTGATATGTCACAATATCAAAACACACATCTTTTGCCAATTTTTTCCAAAGTTTATTTATCAGAAACTCAGATACATAAATTTGTTATTACGTTCACATAAACATATGATGCCAAGTGATCAGTCTCTGTCTAAGCTTCAAATGTATGGGGATGCAAGAATCTATAACATTGGATTGTGGCTTATGCTAGATGGTATTGATCCAGTAACTGCTTTAGATGACCTATTCAAATATTAAAACCTCTTCACTACTTGCACGTTTTTCCTCTCTTCATGTCTCTTTGTGTTCCTTCTTCTATCTGTGTGTCACAGTCCCCTGATCTACCTCTATCTATCCATGGGACAGTGTCTCCATGTTTGACTATCCATCAGTTCATTTCATCTCCCTAACTTGACTGACTGAATGAATCAATCAAACCTATTGTGTTATCGGGTGTTCTTTTTATTCTCCACACTCTTATTTCTGGAATGCTCCTTATTCCGTTGTTTTGATGTTACTATGTGTCTTAGTCTTTTGTAGAAAGGAGTGGAATTGGTTTACTGAACTAGTTTACTGCATCATCACATCTAGTTAGTTAGTTGATGTTCCAACTTCACGTTAACGGGTCGTCCCCATTATGTTTCGTTCCTGTGCCAGTGAATATCACACAAAATGCTCCTCACTGTCCAATGTGAAAAGTGGAACAGACAGAAGTCTCGGCAGTCCAACAGCCCACCCAGGTACACTGTGCATAATGCCGCCGCCAGAATGCCAACACAAAAGTCCTCCACGAAAACCAGTTCATTGTCGATGGAATCGGCAGTCACCAGAAAGACCTCATTGACCTGGGTTTTCTCACATGGCTCTGTCTCTATCCGCAGGGTGACCCGCCGAAAACGTCGCATTAAGCACAAATTCCGTAGCTCCAGCGCCAACTCCCAGGAGTCTCCTGAAAAATGCACTTGTGAACCGAAAAGGCAATTCAGTAAATTCAGCAACAGCCAGTAGCCATTGTTCCAAACATGCAGGTCACTGTACAAACAAAAGCGGACATGTAGAAACATTCCACGTAAATATCACAGCTCACAGAGTCACGCCACGCACTCACTCAGTAGTAGGGCTACGGAACCATATACTACCAGTCTAACATGAGGAAAATGCAAAATGCAAACCACAGCCACAAAGATAAATACTCCAGAGGCTACAGCAGTTCAATGCCTAACCGCCATGCTGGGGACCGGAAGTCGTCATCATCACATCTGACCAAGATATTGTAAACTAAAAGTGCAACAGAAATCAGAAAATTCCTTCTAGAGATTTCTTTTGTCTCAAAATACATTGTTTGTGCTACATCATACTTGTGTAGGATATTTGTCCCAATTTGTTTGTTTACAATCAATCTGATTTTAAAGTAATGTCTTTCTAGAAGCTCGATCTCTTAAAACTGATTTTTTTTATCACAAGTTGAAATGCACGCAGTTTCTCTGACTATTCATTCACCTACCTCTGTTCTTACGTCGGTATGTACGAGGGGAAGTCAATAAGTAAGTCACAAATGTCTTTAGAAAAATAACTAAATATGATAACAACTTGAAACCAGTTTATTTTTATACATATATTGTCCCCTTATTTCTCAACATAATTTCCACCAACATTGATGCACTTATCCCATTGTTTTATTAGTCCTCCCAAACCTGCTGCATAGAACTGGGTTCTCTGTTTTCTAAACAACGTTTTTCCTCCTTCAATTGTCTGGGTACCCACCTTGAGCACACTTTCTTAAATTTCAATGGATTATGCATTTTGCTGTATGCAGAACCATGTGAGCACCCTATTGCAGATGCTACAGAGTCTATCGTTACTCGCCTGTCATCTCTAATCATCTCCTCCACCCGCTGCACGGATGCTTCTGTTGCAATCTCAACAGGACGACCAGATCGGATTTCATCAACAATTTTAGAGCATCCTTGAGAAAATTTTTCTACCCAGCTATGCACCGCTTTACGGGACAAACATTTGTCAGCATAAACAGGAAGCATTTCCTTATGAATGTCCTTTGCAGGCAGTCCTTTTGCCCACAAAAAACGCACAACGGCACGTTGCTCTTTGGTTGTACACTCCGTAAGTACAGTCGCCATTTTGTTTATGCGCTGCGCATGCGCATGAGACACCTAGCGCCACCTGACGAACGGGAATATAAAGTTCGATGTTGCTGTCACCTAATGACACCTGTAGAAAACACCAACTACATTTACCTGCCATCCCACAGAACTGTGTGACATACTTATTGACTCGCCCCCGTATTACTTAATCTGTTACACAGGTGTGGTTATGGCCCTTTGGGATCACATGAATAATTAAACCATCAGAGCCTGGAGAGAGTGGTACATCAGAGAGTGACCAGAGGACTTGCACAACACTCAGTACCCAGAGGAAAGGCCAGGTACATACTTAATTAGACTGCATCTGGTACCAATAATGATGGGACTCTTCACTGATTGTTGAAGATGGGGACGGAACATGTATGGGACTGTCCCGCATGTTGTGATATTGGTTCTTAACTCAGCTAACTCATCTAGGCTGTCTGTCCAGTGGAAAGTCCATTATATGGAAGGTGTTTATTTACTTTATTGAAGCATGAAGAGTGTTTGTTCACTTTATTGAAAAATGAATGCAGGGTTGACTACCTGTATTTTTGATCCCTACCATAATGATCCATTAGGGTGTCATTAGAATTATTCAGACCCAGTTTCACAGCCACAACATCCATGTGATAATCTTTTATAAATTTTGACAGTTCATTCCACAAGAGGTTACTTCACTAGGTCCTCAACTGCAGTTCTGTGGCTTTCCTCTCAATCATTTTCACCCTCAAAAGCTATCATCCAGTTCAGTGCTCCTGCATCTTCAATATGAAACTCAACTAGCCCCTAATATAACACCTTCTGCTGGTTCTTTATAGAATCATGTCACATTCTCCTTGTTGATCTGTAGGAAAGTGAAACTGCCCTGCCACACAGTTTTCTTCTCAACAGGCAACATCTCCAACTATTCAAGCCTTTAAAGTTCCTGGGGCCATAGAGTCAGGCCTCAGTGACATTCAGATTGAATTCCATGTCCTATCAGAAACCTCCTTGTAAACAATCTCAGCTAAGAAAACGACATGCAGTATATCAATGTAACTCTTCTAACAACAAAAGACACACAACAAATCCTACAGCAGGAACCTACTGTGGGTTTGTGAAGTGTTAGGACCATCATATCTTGTAGGCTTGAGTCCAAAAACACAAACAGTCCTGTAGTAGGAAGCTACCATCACATTAGGACCATTATATTTTGCAGGCCTGAGTTTTAAAAAAAATAAACAGTCCATAGCAGCCTTCACATTAGGACTAATTAAATTTTACAGGCCTGGGTTTTAAAAAAAATAAACAATCCTGTAGCAGGAAGCTACCATCACATTTTGTAGGCCTGAGTGCACAGAGGAATCGATGGCCAGCTTTTTTCCGCATCTGCAGCAAACAAGAGCTGACAACGAACCCTATCCAGCTAAACTAATGCCATTATCATTGTGACCTCAACTCTATCAAGAGTCCTTCAGAATCATATTGATAGTATTTCTCAGCATTTGCAGTAACAGTTGCGCTCCATGTAATATCCTGATTTATTGATTAAACCACTCTTCTTTGTAGCAATCGTTCACTGTAGTATACCTGACCATACTTCTTGTTTCTTTCTTTTGTCCTTCACCGCCTTTACCGTTGGGCATCACAGGCTTGATTGATGATTGATTTCCGAACTAGGACTCGCTTCGGTCGCTTGGTATGCTGAGATGTTGTAGGTTTGGTTTTTAGGGCCTTGTTGACTGTTGATTCCATCTTCTTCGTGGTCTTCATGGACCATACTACACTTAACAGTTATTAGGCAAGGGAAATCTGGGGGAAAGATAGACATTGCATTCTTTACTTGTTCATAGAAATATGGTTCTTTGATAGTTTGCATGTGTCACTTTTGAAAACAACTATTTTGCTGAGGTGTGACCTATTAAACCTCATATGAAAGGCAAGGCAATGTTACTGTTGTTGCTTTGTTTAACTAGAAAAATGTGATTAGATGTGATGTTAGCAGGTCTGCATGGCCTGAATGGACAGGAACACGTGTTCTTAAACATCCGATGTGCTGATGCCGAGGTAAGCGGTTCAGCCCCTACATCGGACAGCTGGACTAAAATGTTGACCTGACGCAAAATTCAGTGTATCACTTCTATAAATAGTGTGTATGGACTACGCTTGAATTCAAAGCGAGCGAGCGAACACACAAAAGAAATATAATGTTATTTTCTGTGAGCATTTATTTATTTATCCTTTAATGGAGTGCAATGAAAATGGTTCTTGAATGAAATCAGTGTATTAGTCATTTATATTTTATGTTTTATTCTATTCTACAGCAGATAAACTGTTAATGTAGCATCATCTGTGATAAATATCAAGACATAAATAGGCATCGCATTCTGCTATTGAGATTAATTTAACACTTTGTTACTTGTCTTCCATCTTTGGTTGTGAATGTCAATGTTTTAGACAGGCTTTTCTTTATTTAAAAAAAAAAAGAAAACAATCATTATCATGTGCATGTTAATAAGCATGAGTATTCACGATAACCATCTGACTCAATCACCAATCTTGGATCAGGTCCATGTTCTTGTCCTGATAATGACATGTGGCCAAGCCATCTAGGTATTTATCTCTTACCTTCCCCTTACTTATTTCCTACCAAGTTTTCCAATTGTCACTAAGTTTTCAAGTTCACTTCACTTTATAATTTGCCAAAGAAAGATTGACTGTATACATCTGTGTAATCAATTTAAAAGATACATTAGTTAACAATATCTATAGTTTCATTATATTTATGTTCTGATTTGAAAGTAAACTTTTCTCTAATAATTCCAGGATTTTGCTAAATGTGACTTACTGATAGTAATGGGCACGTCACTTGCTGTTCAACCATTTGCTTCATTAGTAAGCAGGTATTTGATAGTTGGCTTAATTGTGCTTGTTGTTCCTGTAAACAATGACACCAGCTGCATTAAATCTTCTGATTGTGTTATGTTAAATTTGGGTTAAACGTCTACCCCAGGCGCACTGTTCTGCATCAGTCACAAGATGATTAGTTTTACCAGTACTGCTCTATGCATGCAGAATGTGGACAGTGTGCTAGATCCAGTGGCTAGAGGCTTCTAGAGGCTTCTACTTTCACATGACTTGTCTCAGAAAATTGCTGAAAATTAAATGGCAAGACAGTGATTCCATATACAGTCGTTCTTAACAGGGCAAACTTGCTACGTATCCTTATGATACTCAAGAAATACCAGATCCTCCTCTGGGCTGGTCAACTCTCTTGTGAGACTACATCATTGGCTTCCAAATATAATATATTATGGTGAACTAAAGTACGGGAAAAGATCTCCAGGTGGCTAGAATAAACACGCTGTAAGGACACTGTAAAAACTGCTCTTTGTCCTTGAGCATCAACACAGACATGGGAGGTTGTCACCCAAGATAGATCTGGATGGCTGACACTTATTCATCATGGTGCAACGGCTTGTGAGGCAGCAGAGTCTGCACTGACAAATCAACGGAGACAAGCCAGAGTGTCCAGTGTGGCACATTCCTCCTCTAATGTGATTATCGTCTACTGTCCACACTGCCCAAAACCTTCCGAGCTAATATCAGCCTCATCAGTCACCTTCATACTCACAATCTTTACATGTCATTGGATGATGAGTGGTCTTTATCTTTTAGAATGGACAAAACAACAGACAACACAATATTTTACCTTAGTTCTACCTAAACAGTGGCAAACTACTGAATGTAAACTTGCCAAGAGATCACAAACAGCCAAACACACGCTGGGGTTGACTGCAACATCCTGTAAAGGATATGCAAATAAACTTTTTCTATCTAAATAACAACGTGTATTACAGTGCACAGAAAAGAAAAACACAGATCAATATCTACACATGCAGTCCAATCATTCAAGATTGGCTGGTGACAGGAGGATCCACCAAGCTGTGATGCAGCTTGCCAAGGACTACAAACTGTACATGTTGCAAGAGAGTCTCAGCAATTCCACTTGGTAGTGGCAGACAACCAGTTCCCATGTTTTGCACACCCCATATGAGAATACTCATGATTGTACTTGGAATGGGCATGTTCTTTGCCTACAGGGATGGAGCCAGCTCATCTGTCTGTTATCTATCCCCATCTGGCTGATGTCTTCTGGTCCTCATCTTCCTTTGAGCATCGAAGGTAGTGGGAGCCGGGAATCAAGTAGTGGCTGGACACCTACCTGCAGGGCCAGTGGTCATATAGGGGCTGGACATCTACCTGCAGGGCCAGTGGTCATATAGTGGCTGGACACTCACCTGCTGGGCCAGTGGTCATGTAGTGGCTGGACACTCACCTGCTGGGCCAGTGGTCATGTAGTGGCTGGACACTCACCTGCTGGGCCAATCGTCATGTGTTCAAATCCTTAAAACTGACCTGGGCTACCGGGTCAACCAAGCCTAAAATGGACACCAGGAAATGTCATGGGAAGTAAAGATGGCCGACGTGATACTGACAACATCACCCTCTGAGAGCCGTATCGTGTATAACAATACGGGTCAGGCAGCATAGGCTCAGTAGTAGAAGTTTTCCATCTGGAGCCAGTGAGTCACCTGAACTGCATGAAGTTTTTGTTTGTGTAGTTATTGCGACAGAAACACTGACCTGGTCCGTGACTCTGGTGATCATGTGAGATGACGAACTATTGTCTCCCCAGCTTATCAGGATCTGTGGTAGCACAGTGGTTAGTATGCTGGCCTGGTGGCTGTGTGTTCAAATCTCTATCCAGGTGGTAATTTTTAAAAACTTGATCTTGGCTCCCAAGTCAACCCAGTTTAAAGTAAGTACCTGGACATGCTCTGAGAAGTCCAGGCAGCCAGCAGGATACTGACCGTGCCATCGTTCAATTGCCCATTGGTCTAAACATGTGGGGCTACCACCATATACTCAATTGCACCTGGAAGCATGTCTTTTAACTCATGCATGTTGGCACAGCACATGATGATGATAGTGATGATTGCACTTCATACCCCTATGACAGTATCTGTATTAAGACTACTTATAACTTTATACATATGTAAATCTCTCTCTCTCTCTCTCTCTCTCTCTCTCTCTCTCTCTCTCTCTCTCTCTCTCTCTCTCTCTCTCTCTCTCTCTCTCTCTCTTTTTAAGAAAATAAATAATAAAAATTCAGCTTCGTTCAACTTGCTTCTACAGTGTCAGTTGGAATTGAGGTCCATTGTTGTTTGCAGATTTTGATTATCTTTCCTTTCTTTGTTTTCTTTCGAGTTAGTCCTAAATACAACTGGTTATATGTTTTGAGCTGTGCTCATTGAATTTGGTTGAGTCTTATGGGGCTGTCAGCCAATTGGCATTATCTTTCTTTGCGTTGAGTTGGTCCTGAGGAGGACCTGCCAGATTCATTGCAAACTACTCTACAAATATTGTGTATATAGTTTTTCAAATGTCATAGAAATTTTTTTCCTAAATATAAATATTGCCTAAATATAAATAGGACAGTTGTGACACAAACTGCAAAATATAGCAGTGTACTGTCACATTATCATTGGTGGTTATTACAATAACAAGCTTGGACTGACATATGTGTGGATGTTGTTTGCATATATCCCTGAGTTAGAGTTTGTGTTATTAAATATTGCACTGATGTTTCAGGGTTCCCACACACACACCAAGGTTGTACATAAACCTGGAGAAGGGAGTCAGCATTGTAAGTACTGTAATTACCATTGTTAAAATGTTGGCTGTCTTAATAATTGAAGTACTGCTTTATGTGTAATAGAGGTAAATTAGTTACTGTTTCTAAAGTGTTAGAAGTATGTGTAACTGATGTAGGTTTCTTATTCTTCCTGTAATGTTACAATAATGTGGATGTATGGTAAGTTGGTTATTATTTCTAAAGTGCTAGAAGTATGTGTAATAGTTATCCTTTCTAATGTGTTAGAGGTATTTGTGACTGAGGTAAGTTAGCTGTTCTTTCTAATTTGTTAGTTGTATATGTATGTGTGGTAAGTTATTCTTTCTAAAGTGTTAGAGATATTTGTAAGTGAGGTAAATTATTTATCCTTTCTAAAGTTTAGAAGTATATATACCTGAATTAAGTTAGTTATTCGTTCCATTGTGTTAGAATTACGCGCACCTGTATGACTTAGTTTCCCTTTCTAAGTTGTTTGAGGTATTTGTAACTGTAAATCGTTATCACAGCACACAATCCTTTGCTGCAACAATATGATCTAGTATAGCAAATATCCTAGAGCATTTGACATCCTGTACTTGTATGACATCTGGTACAAACAGAAAGCTACATACAGTGAACCATTATGAGACTCAAGATTGGTCACTCTGGTTCAAGTGCAAAGAATACCATGGACAGACAGAGAAAATAATGAGCAAGTGCTACAATGAGCAAATTAGAACCATAAACTGATTAGAGAAATTAGACGTATAAAATCAACATTTTGTTGACACATTATAAGAAGAAATTAATTAGAAAACTTGGTGACAACTGGAAAGATTGAGGGGAAAAGAACAAGAGGAAGGCAGAGAAGTAAATATCTGGATGGCTTTGCCATGTGGCATGGTCGAGACAAGAATACGGAGCTGATCCATGACTCTGGTGATCCTATGAGATGGCAAAATATGACCGCCCACATTATTGGCATGGCACATGCTGATGAATTCTCTTTATTTAAAATTAATGACTCTCTTTATATGAAACAGTTTTACAACACTGGAGTTGATTTATAAAACCATTGATAAATTTATCATGTATTTAGTGGCAGTTATGAACAAGATAATACAGATCTTGGTATGTTTAAGAAACTGCAAATTACAGTTACAGTTAAATTTAACTAGAAAGTTGCACGAAAAGAGGTCAGTGAAATTAGCTATTGGTAACTTAACTGATTTCATCCAAGGTTGTGAAACCAGAATTGATTTATCTAGACCTTACTGGACCTCAGAGTAGTGGCCCTGGAAAGAGGCTGAAAGGTTAAGCGCCAATGAAGAGAAGCAAGTCTGTTTCAAAAACATTATGTGGTGGGATCAGATGTGTTGGTCGAAAGGTGTAACTATCACAGCTTTTCTTTAAAGAATGAATGAATCACCAAAAAACCAGAAGTAGACTGTAAGCTTTTACTAGAACACGATCACAAGTAATACAATGGACATTGCACCCCAAAGCCTCCATCAGCACTTAAACAACAAACACACACTGTTACATCTACATGAAAAACACTGCATGAAAATGTAAATATCAAAGTTATTTATTTCCTTGTCATGGACTGGATACATTTTCGTGAAATCTGTGTGAATGAGCGACTCTTTTCTTTAAACAAACACATTGTGACCAATTTTATTAGTATGTTTTTTTAATGTCTGTTAATATTATTTTCAGTAAGGTCATTCAATATATCACTGATTGAAGTAGCTGTTTGAGAATTATAAGAATTGCTGAACAAGTATAAAGTTCTGTGCTGCTGTATTTCCAGAACCATCCTTTGGCTGCCCTGATCTATGGAGATGGGTTTAATTTTGATGGCGAGGGCAATTACAGGTGAACATTTTAATGTGCTTTACCTCGTGTTATTATAACCTGTAATTTACATGTTGTTGATGCATTTTTTCAGATATGTGTGTTACTTTTATTTGAATGTGCAGGGCATTAAGTATTGTTATAATATCCATTGTTTGTTTGATTCAGCACAGAAAACAAGTGGAAAGTGATAATTAGCATGTTTCTATCAAGAATTATCAGGCCAGCCAAGTATTTGATGATGATTATGATGAACAAAGTGATAATTGACTGTCAGTCATTATTTAAGACAGCAATAACTTTATTTCATGCTGTCAGTGGTTGTCTTGGCTATTGTGCCTTAGCTAAGGTTCATCCTGGAGTTGCACTTATCCAGTGGCAAGTGCACTGACCTGCTTACTTGGTAGCCCTAGGTTCAAATTTGCCGCAAGTTGAGATTTGTATCAAAACCACATAAGACTGGGGTTGACCCATCATTATAAAACTTTTTTTAGAACATCTTGGAGGTAAGATGGCTGGTGTAATGCTAACATACCCTATCCAGTTCTGTTTAGTCAAGAAAATATGGACCAAACACTAACACCATAATGTGCCATGCCAATATGGTAATGTTTCACCATCTCACATGGTCACCAAAGTCTTGGACCAAGTCTTTGTTCTTGTACTCATTATGTCATGTGGCCAGGCCATCCTGGTTTTTAACTCTTTTTCTTTCGCTTGCTCTTCTCCCATCAAGTTTGTCAGTTGTTACTAAGTTTTCAAGCTGATTTCTCTTTATAACATGCCAGAAAATCTTGACTGCCTCTCTAATCAATTTATGATTTTCATTAGTTTCTTAGAGAACTCTCATTTGTCTGACAGTCCATGGTATTCTTTGCATTTTCCTCAGAAAGCACATTTACACTAGTACTATGTCTTTCCACATACCATGATGTGTCCATTACCATTTATTCTTGTTCATCCTGTTTAGCTGAAAGTCCACAATTCTACACCAAGTTGGTAATGGTCACACTCTGTGTCAGTCTGTTTCCATCTATGTCAGGTTTGTCTCTCTTCAAGGATTAGGCTGAAAGGCTGGTGCCCTGCGAAATTAATTTGGGGGGGGGGGGGGGGGGGGGGGGGAGAGAACCTCCCAACAATAGAATGAAGCCCTTAATTTGAATGGAACCTATCTAGAGAAAGTTGCCCATATGCCAATAGATGCTAAAGTCAGACATACTGACCTGTGAGTTAGAGAAGTGCAATGATGGTTGTTGGGAGTCATGGTAGCGAAGTGGCAAGAAGCTCGCCTGCAGGCCTGGTGGTCATAAGTTCAAATTTGCAAGGCGGATTTTAAAAATTGAGCCAGGCTCCCAGGTCGGCTAAAATGGGTACCAGAAAATGTCTTGGGACTTAAAGGACTACTGTTGTGTGATCCTGACCACATGACCCATTGAGTGACAGCTGCTGTATACAAATATGGGTCTAGCACCATATGTCCCACTATGCCCCAAGGTGTGTCAAAGGGTCCTTTTATTACCAGGTGTAATGCACTACTTTCAAAAGAGGAATGGAGGAGGGAGGAAGATTACACATTTGCACTGTTTTAAATGTTAAAAGTATCACATTCAATCTTGGACTCGGTCCATAGTCTCAGAGATCCTATTAAGAAGGAGAGAAAAGAGCAGAATGGAGAGAAGAAACAGAAAAGCACATTTTGGATAAGTAACAATTTTAGGCTGCGTGAGATTCGGTAGTGGATCGCGCCGTGTTGGTTACTTACAGGGGTATGTGAGCCGGCCGCTCAGAAAGCAATGGCAAACTACTGAGCGTAATCTTGCCTAGTACATCAACAGCAGCTGTAAAATGCTGGTGTTGACTGCAACGTCCTGTAAGGGATATGCAACATATAAATTTTTTAAAAAAAAATTTTTTAGAAGTATTTTTTAATGCTGAGTTTGAATCGCCAGGCATTTAAATATGAATGCTTTGTCACTGATTGTTTTCATGACTGAACATTGCAGGGATGTCTTTAAGGGAGCTACTTGCGATGAAGGTTGCCAGGCACTGGCGGATTTGCTGGGTTGGGGAGTAAGTATTGTTCTTGTTTTTGTTTAATAATTTCTATTTGTAAATAAACATGAAAACTAAGACAGTGAAATTTATACAAAAGACAGTTTTACAAGCATAGACAATTTATTTCAATCGAACACAAGAAGAAGAACAAACATGGAAACATTTGTGTTACTTGCGACAAGGATTTAGTGGGAATTTAGTGGGTGATGTCGTTATCAGCCGGCCATCTTTGCTTCTCAGGTCATTTCCTGGCACCCATTTTAAACTGGATCGACCTGGGAGTCCAGGTAGCTTTTGAAAAACCCACCTCAATGGGAGTTTGAACATGTGACCACCCGTTGTATGATGACTCTGTGGAAAATGTCTGACACGCTGAGAGGGGTTCATGTTGCTACACGTTCAGTTTTCAGTGGATTGCAGATGAAAGATCGCTCTTAAACTTTCGGTGTGCTGATGCCGAGGTAGCGGG
Source organism: Cepaea nemoralis (assembly GCA_014155875.1). Classification (NCBI taxonomy): domain Eukaryota; kingdom Metazoa; phylum Mollusca; class Gastropoda; order Stylommatophora; family Helicidae; genus Cepaea; species Cepaea nemoralis. The sequence continues at coordinate 114,141 of JACEFZ010002376.1, forward strand.
TTCATCCCTACACTGATCAGTTGAACTAAAATGTTGACTTCTTATCCTTGACTTGGGGTCAAGTACCTCAGAAGTCTGAGTGGATTCACCTGAAGGCAAGGGACACTAGTAATAGGGAAAGCTAATCCACACACAGACATCAGTCCAGTCCACTTGAAGTAGTAGCACGTGTATGGACTACGCTTGAGTTCAGAGCAAACAAACGCAAAAAACAAAATGTCCATTTGAAAATCATATTCTTGTTTGTGTCCCCAGGAGGAGCTCAAAAAGATAGTTCAGGCCGAGCATGCAAAAATTGATGAGTTAAATGCAAGCAAGTCTGCAACACATGAAAGCTCAGCGGAGGAAGAACAGAAGTGTATGTTCCTTTAATGTTTTTTTTTAAATTTGTTATTCTATTCATCGTCATTTCCTTACCGATAAGTGGGTGGTCATATTTCACCATCTCACATGATCACCAGAGTCCTTGAGGTATTATTATATATTATTGAGTTATTCTATTAAGATTGCTATTTATATCATGGCAGTGATTAAATTAAGTGCCTTGCGAACTAATCTTAGGGATTATTTTTTTCCACATATGTATACCAATTTGTTTGCTGATATTTGTCCATGCTATGATGAAAAACTGTCCAGAATATCATTGCTTTTATCTTCTTTTAACTTTTGGTTGTTTTTTTAATATTTTAAGTTGTTACAATATGTTCCAGATTTTCTCTTGACCATGACTGGCACCTTCTCGTCTTGGCATGTGATAGTTTGTAAAATAGAGTTATACCTCTCCACAGCACAAAGCCTGGGCTGAATTTAGAAACTATTGCCCATTCTGCATGATCACTCTCTCAGCTTGCGTAGTTTATCTAATTTATATTTGTGTAACTTCACGGGATCGTTTTGCTTCTGTACTAATTTTCCAGGATTCACTTCCGTCTGTTAAAATTGTTTCTATTTAACTCAGAAGATTTATTTTTTAAATTTCCAATTGCAGTGATTTATTACATACAATGTAACTATTTGTTTATCCTTTGTAGTGGGTTTTTTTTAATGTCAATCCATTGATTGTCAAAAGCATTGTTAAGCTGAGAAACAATTAAAGCATTTATTTTCATTATGGTTGTGTCATTATGTTCTGGCAATAAATACAACTGTGTTTTATTACAACAACAAATGTGATTGCCATTGTTACAACATTATACTGTCTGGTGCTTTTAAGCACGAAAGTTCTCTCTCTCTCTCTCTCTCTCTCTCTCTCTCTCTCTCTCTCTCTCCTCTTTTCCTCTCTCTCTCTCTCTTCTTCTCTCTCTTCCCCCTCTTTCTCAGCTCTCTGTCTCTCTCTTTCTTCCCCCTCTCTCTCTCAGTATCTCTTAGCTCTCTGTTTCTCTTTCTCTCTCTCTGTCTCAGTCTGTCTCTTTCTTCCCCCTCCTCCTTTTTCTCACTGTTCTCTTATTCTCTCTCTTCCCCTCTCTCTCTATTAATTTCTCTCTCTCTTTCTCCCTCTTTCTCTCAGCTCTCTGTCTCTGTCTGTCTGTCTCTCTCAGTTCTCTCTCTCAGTTCTCTCTCTCAATTCGCTCTCTCTCTCTCTCTCTCTCTCTCTCTCTCTCTCTCTCTCTTCTCCCTCTCTCTCTCAGTTCTCTCACTCTCTCTCCTCTCTCTTTCTTCCCCTTTTTCGCAGAGGCAGGTTAAGAATGGTGAATTGGCAAGTCACTTGAGATGGATAGACAGATTATATTAGTCTATGTTTGACATAGAAGTGATAGGTTAAAGCTGTATTTGTTTTACACAAGGTGACAGATTATGTTAATATATGACACATAAATTATAGGTTATAATAATCCTTATTTGACACAGAAGTGACAAATTATATTAATATGTAGTTAATATGGAAGTGACAGATTATATTACTGATCACTTCTTGACCTTTTGGCTAAGATCAAAGTGTAGACTCATCTGCACTTGATCTTGCTAGGGCCACTACCAGAGGCGGTCATCTGAATGACACACAGGGACATTGAACTTCATTGGGCGAATCTGGTCCCTGGGGAACCACTAGCCCGAATAATATATATATATTAATTAAGTTGCATGTCCTTCATAGGACGTAGCAGTCAAACCCAGCATTTTCGCTGTTCGTGATTCCTGGGAAAATTTTACATTCAGTAGTTTGCCATTGCTTTCTGAACGACCGGCTCCTATACCTTTTTCGAAAAAACCAGCACCGCTGTGTTTCGAACCCGGATATACGGGCTCACAAACCGCGTTCGCAAGCCCTTAGACCGGCCTATATATATATATATATATATATATATATATATATATATATATATATATATATATATATATATATATATATATAATATAGAGGAGAGAGAGCGAGAGAGAGAGAGAGACGAATGGAGAACGGATTGTATTTGCAGCAAAGGAACCTCAATGGCTCGGAAAGCTGAAGAAGAAGAAGAAGAAGATATATATATATATATATATATATATATATATATATATATATATATATATATATATATATATATATATATATATATATGACACAAAAGTGACAGACTACATTAGTATATGTTTGACACAGATTTAGAAGATTATATTAGTATTTGTTACACACAGAAATGACGGATTACAATATTATTTTCTTGATGCAAATCTAAAGAAACTTACATGGATGATCTGAACATAACATCAGCTATTAGCACTTAACTATAATCCTGTGTAATTTCACAGCTTTGAACATTAAACAGCTTTTTCTTTGTTCAGGTGAACATTTTGAATACTGTATTCGACAATAAACGATTGCTCAGATATAGTGAGGCGTTAGCAATTAGGTAGTTCCAGCCGATTTTGTGCAGGTTTGTGTTAAATTTAAAATTACTGTGGGGATAGCAGATGTTTGATATTCGTACAATATCTGTGACTATATGTTTTAATTATTTCAGCTGAAGAATGGCACATTTATTCACTTCATATGGTATATAACTGCAGTATGCACTTGATGAGATGCAGCAAAATATGCCAGGCAATAAATCAGCCACATTGTCTGTGGCTTCTGTGTTTACGAATCAGATACTTCAAACCTGTTCTGCCGTATGGCAGTGAATTTTGGAGTGTGAACAAATAGATTAGGAAGAGCCTGGAGACAGCAGAGATATTGTTGTTGTGAATACCTTGTGACAGTTAGAGTAACTAATGATTGCCTGGAAAAAGGAACAATAAGAAAGAGACAAACAGTGTTCTTTGATCACATAATAAGACGGAAGGCATTGGAGAACATTGTGGGGGCTGAAAAGTTTAGATATAGAAGATGAAGTGGCAGTCTGAGAGAAATTATGCTCTAGTGAACTGTGATAGAGCAAGAAGGAATATCATCAAAAGATTTTAATGAGAACAGCAAGGACCAAGATGTATGGAGAGACATGAAAGCCTATGCTGTTTTACAAGGTGCATGATAATGATGATGACTGTTCAGCATTCATCAAAAGTTGTACAGGCTTTCTTATTTCTGTGATTTTCTTTTGTATTTCAGAATACCAAAAAGTGTTGACTTGCAGAGCAATAGCAAACCTGAAGTTGATGTCTAGACTGCCTTGCTGCAATACAATTAGTCTCTTTGTTTTAGTCATTGATTACTCAATTTAGGATATAAAATAGTTAAAGAGTTTGTAACCAATATTGTTCTGTCATTTACAAGAAATTTCATCATTGTATGCTGGTGAACTGTCAACCAGATTATTAGGTTTCAGAACATATTTAATGCAGACTTTATCAGATAATTAGTTTAACTGGACTGTTTTTTAGGGAAGTGAAAGGTGATGATTTTCAAATTAATTTTATGTGAATAATGAAAACACAAATATAATATTGCACAATTTATTGCCAGGCATTTTATGCTATATCACTTCAGGTGCATTATCCGTAAATATTTTAACATATATTCATGCAGCTTCATGAATCCTTTTAGCTGAAATACACAAGAGACTGCCACGTTGTATCTGTTGCTGTTACTATGGTTATTCTAAAGGGGCTGTTAGTCTTTTTGTTGACATAATTGCAGTGTACATGCTTATATTGCAGCCACCTCAGAAAATCTCAACAACCGTTGGTTATGTGTGGTGACCAGCACACTGATAGCCTTTTTATCCATCATATTCCTAGATCTGATAGTTGGTGTGCTATGAGAGATGTAAGTTCTTTCTGATTGGTTTGTTAAATGAGGTTCCCAGATGGAAAGAACCTACATCTTCCATAGCTCACCACCTATTAGACTCTGGGTATATGACAGACATAGAGACCTTCAGCATGCTGTTTACCACTCATAACCAATGGCTCTGGAGATTTGCAGAGGTGGCTGTAATGCACACATGTAAACTGAAATTATGTAAACAAATAGACATGATAGTCTCTTTAAAACTACTGTGATAACACCAACTGGGAAACATATACAGTCTGTTGTATCATCATCCAGTGCCTTGCCAGCTCACATAGGCAATCATGCCTCTCCACAATTCGTGTGTTGATTCCCTTCCATGCCATGACACAAGACTGTCAAGAATTCTCCCATGCTGCCTTCCTCTGTCTCTCTTTCCACAAATCTTTTCAGTTGTCACATGTTTCAGTCTTTGATTTCTCATAATGGGGCCAAAACATGATGACTGTTTCTTTCTGATGTTTGTGATAAGTTGTCTTTGCGATTCAGCTTCCCTGAAAGTGTCCAGATTGCTCATTTTGGCTGTCAAATTAATTTTCAGCATACTTCTATAAAACCCTGTACAATCTGTTGTGTATTTCAGCAACAAGTAACATTCAAGACATTGCTTTAAAATAGGCTGAATTAGTTCTGTAGTATGATGATTAGTTCTGTAGTATGCCCCTGATGAGATACAGTGAAATATGCCAGGTAATAAATTATCAAGTATATTCTTTGTGTTTTTATTATTCAAATTCACAATTTGGAAAATATTGTTTTGATTGAAATGTATGTCACTGAACAAAGATGGCTTCTTGTAAGCCCTCGCATCAGAAGACATAAGGAAATGATTGAGGAATAGTCTGTGTTTTCAGAATAGCCTGTTGTTGTTATTATTATTAGATGCGCTTTCAGCTATAGTATACAGCAGTCAAAGTTGATGATCATGTCATAATATAATGATTGTGAAGTTTACACAGCAATCTTATTTTATTTAATGTGAACTGATACAAAGTAGCATAGCAGCCTGAAGATTATTGTTATTTGTATTGTTCCTATGTGTTACTCACTGTGTGTGTGTGTGTGTGTCAGTCCCTCTCCCAATTTCCTTGGATAAATGCATGCACATCAGACAATGGGTGGGTGGGAGTATCCATCTATTTAGTGTGTAGATTGCTGTTTGTTATCATTATCAACATAGTTTTTAAAAAAGTTAATTGCATTTCCTTTATGGGACGATGCAGTCATCCCCAGCCTTTTTTGGCTGTTTTGATCTCTCGGCAAGTTTACATTCACTAGTTTGCCATTGCTTTTTGAATGACCGGCACCCATGCCATTTTATTTTAAAAAACCAACGTAAGGCGGTATGCTGCCAAATTGCACGCAGCTGTGTTTTGAGTACATTGTGTGGAATTATAAACTGTGTCCATAACCCCTTCGCCACAGAGCCGGTATCAGCACAGTGGCAGAGTAAAAGAGGGTAATAAAAGAAATTGTCAGGCTATCTCACACAGTAGAAGGAAAACAAATCAGTCAACATCCAACTAACCTTCAACTGATCTACAAAGGGTTTATCTTGTGTGATTGTGGGTGTATACTCCACTAGATGTCTCAAGGGAAAAAGACAATAAAGAAAGAATACAAGAATTAGGACTTGTAAAGAATGCTGCTTAAAGGCAACATCAGGGAAATGGTAGGGACAAGTGTGGCCAAACGAAACAGGACAATTGGCAGAAATCTGCATAAAATCTAGAATGGTAAATTAAAAGAAAACAAGGTGTCTGCTTTTGAGGTGGCAGTGGAAAACAGATTAGCACAAACTATAACTAGGAAGCTTGATGAAAGGAAAGACACATACAGATACAAATGGACATTCCGACTAAAGTCTTTATCAACAAACAAACAAAATATAAGAATACTTAGCTGGAAATCTACAGTAGCATAATCAGAGACAAGAAATTCACGTAACAAATACATACCTCTCTGAGAGAGAGGGAGAAATATACACATAATGCTTTTTTTCGTTCATTGATAAAAGCTTGGTCGAAACACCCACTTGTCTCTTTGTATGTCTTTTCTTTCGTCAAGCTTCCTAGTTATATTTTTTGTTCATCTGGTTTCCAGGTTTCATGAAAGAAACATCTACATTTGAAGTTACTGACATAAAAAAATAAGATCCAATTGTAGATGATCCTGATATAATTTTTCCTTGCTACCTGCTATTATTTAGCAACAATTGGCTATTTTATGCATTGGCAAGGCTGGCCAGATCCACTTTGATCAAAGATTTACAAACTGATCAGGGACACTGGAGATCAGTTTTATACTCAGGTGAGGTCCATATCCTAGGTTGTAGATGATCCTGATGGAATCTTTCCTTGCCATCTGCTCACTGGCCATAAAGTTGCAATGATTGGCTATTTTGTGCATTGGCATGCTGCATTTCGCTCAAAGATTTACAAACTGGTAAGTGTGACACTGCACTCCTCGGAGGTCAGTAGTATACTCAGATGAAGTCCATATCCTAGGTGACTGACTTGATGGCCTAATGATAGCACAGACCCTGACTGCAACTGTCTTCTGTTACAAGAACTGACGTGTTACATCAAATAATTAATGAACATAGTTCAGGATATTTTTATATTTATATTTAAAGAACGGGGTTAAGACAAGACCATTGACTTCATTGCATCTGGTTCTGTCCCATATGGCAGAGCAGCCCGCTGAAAGCATCACACAGAGCACAAACTCCACAGCTACATTGATGACTGCCAGGACCTCCAACAAATCGTGCTCATCAACCGAATGCCGGAGGCATAAAATTAACTCACAACCTTTATTACACATGATAGCTTGATTACTTTGCCACAGGAAAATACTATAAATGGAGAAAGGGAAAAAACAAACTTATTTGCATTTACTTTAATCATAGAAATTCATTGAAAGAAATTTTATTTTTCATGAGTGTTTAGCTCACAGATAATTTTAACATTTAGATAATTTCAGATCGTATATGGTTTTGAGAAATTTAGTGTAAAATAATTACTTTTGTTTATAAATGTTGTTAGCAATAAAACCAGTGATATGTATAAATTGCTTATATGATCTGTAAAGAAATTGTTCATGTATTACTATACTACATGTATAACCTTCTGACCGTCTGATAGGCTTTCTGTATCCAAAACTGTACATAATAGTTGTATATTTAGTAATGATATGCCACTGTTGACTTATATAAAGTCCTTTGTATTTTAATATTCTTATTGGTGTAGCCACTTACCTGCCTAGACACATTTTTCCCCCTTCTCGGTGCGGCTCTTGGGTTGAGCCAGTATCATGAACATAGCGCAAGATATTTCTGTATTTACGTATAAGAATGTGATATGCTCTTGGGTTGAGCCAGTATCATGAACACAGCAGTGTATTTCTGTATTTACATATAAGAACATGCTATGTTCTTTGGATCCAGCCAGCATCATGAACATAGCACAGTCTATTTCTGTATTTACATATAAGAATGTGCTATGTTCTAGGGTCGAGCCAGCATCATGAACATAGCACAGGGTATTTCTGTATTTACATATAAGAACGTGCTATGTTCTTTGGTCGAGCCAGCATCATGAACATAGCACAGGGTATTTCTGTATTTACATATAAGAACATGCTATGTTCTTTGGTCGAGCCAGCATCATGAAAATAGCACAGTGTATTTCTGTATGTACATATAAGAACTTGCTATGTTCTTTGGTCGAGCCATCATCATGAACATAGCACAGGGTATTTCTGTATTTACACATAAGAATGTGCTATGTTCTTGGGTCCAGCCAGCATAATAAAAAAAAAAGGGTACCAGATGGTTTGCAAAATTTTGGGGGAATTGTCTGGAAGGAAAGGTGATGAGGAAGGAAACTAGCCACCCCACATCATATATCATAGCCTAGAATGTGGGAGTGCCTAATACGTCACATATCATATGCTATAGCCTAGAATGTGGGAGTGCCTAACACGTCACACATCATATGCCATAGCCTAGAATGTGGGAGTGCCTAACACATCACATATCATATGCCATAGCCTAGAATGTGGGAGGGCCTAACACATCACACATATGCCATAGCCTAGAATGTGGGAGGGCCTAACACGTCACACATCATATGCCATAGCCTAGAATGTGGGAGGGCCTAACATGTCACATATGCCATAGCCTAGAATGTGGGAGGGTCTAACACGTCACATATCATATGCCATAGCCTAGAATGTGGGAGTGCCTAACACGTCACACATCATATGCCATAGCCTAGAATGTGGGATGGCCTAACACGTCACACATCATATGCCATAGCCTAGAATGTGGGAGGGCCTAACATGTCACATATGCCATAGCCTAGAATGTGGGAGGGTCTAACACGTCACATATCATATGCCATAGCCTAGAATGTGGGAGGGCCTAATACATAACACATCATATGTCATAGCCTAGAATGTCGGAGGGCCTAACATGTCACACATCATATGCCATAGCCTAGAATGTGGCAGGGCCTAACATGTAACATGTTCCATGGCCTAGAATGTGGGAGTGCCTAACACGTCACACATCATATGTCATAGCCTAGAATGTCGGAGGGCCTAACATGTCACACATCATATGTCATAGCCTAGAATGTGGGAAGGGCCTAATGCATCACACATCATATGTCATAGCCTAGAATGTGGGAGGGCCTAATACATCACACATCATATGCCATAGCCTAGAATGTGGGAGGGCCTAATACATCACACATCATATGTCATAGCCTAGAATGTCGGAGGACCTAACATGTCACACATCATATGCCATAGACTAGAATATGGCAGGGCCTAACATGTCACATGTTCCATGGCCTAGAATGTGGGAGTGCCTAACATGTCACACATCATATGTCATAGCCTAGAATGTCAGAGGGCCTAACATGTCACACATCATATGTCATAGCCTAGAATGTGGGAGGGTCTAACACGTCACACATCATATGCCATAGCCTAGAATGTGGGAGGGCCTAATACATCATATGTCATAGCCTAGAATGTCGGAGGACCTAACATGTCACACATCATATGCCATAGCCTAGAATGTGGCAGGACATGTCACATGTTCCATGGCCTAGAATGTGGGAGTGCCTAACACATCACATCATATATCATAGCCTAGAATGTCGGAGGGCCTAACATGTCACACATCATATGTCATAGCCTAGAATGTGGGAGGGCCTAATACATCACACATCATATGTCATAGCCTAGAATGTGGGAGGGCCTAATACATCACACATCATATGCCATAGCCTAGAATGTGGGAGGGCCTAATACATTACACATCATATGTCATAGCCTAGAATGTCGGAGGGCCTAACATGTCACACATCATATGCCATAGCCTAGAATGTGGCAGGGCCTAACATGTCACATGTTCCATGGCCTAGAATGTGGGAGTGCCTAACACATCACACATCATATGTCATAGCCTAGAATGTTGGAGGGCCTAACATGTCACACATCATATGTCATAGCCTAGAATGTGGGAGGGCCTAACACATCACACATCATATGCCATAGCCTAGAATGTGGGAGGGCCTAACATGTCACATATCATATGCCATAGCCTAGAATGTGGGAGTGCCTAACATGCCACATATCATATGCCATAGCCTAGAATGTGGGAGTGCCTAACACGTCACACATCATATGCCATAGCCTAGAATGTGGGAGGGCCTAACATGTCACACATCATATGCCATAGCCTAGAATGTGGGAGGGCCTAACACATCACACATCATAGCCTAGAATGTGGGAGGGCCTAACACATCACACATCATATGCCATAGCCTAGAATGTGGGAGTGCATAACACGTCACATATTATATGCCATAGCCTCAAATGTGGGAGGGCCTTAACACGTCACACATCATATGCCATAGCCTAGAATGTGGGAGGGCCTAACATGTCACATATGCCATAGCCTAGAATGTGGGAGGGCCTAACATGTCACATATGCCATAGCCTAGAATGTGGGAGGGCCTAACACGTCACACTCCATGTAGTACTACCGGCTATGGAACTACCTTTACTTTTATTGATACAATGCTTTTTGAATGTAATTTACTTCAAAAAGTTTAAATTTTTAAATTATATAGAAAATATTTATATATTTGGAATTTCTACAAATGTTATAAAATTTACAACTTTTATTCCGTAAATTCACTCGTGGACGAAACTATAGAAAACTCCCCAGCATTCAAGTTATATCTGTTATCTAAAGGTTGTATATTGTAAACTGTTAGTTGTATAATTTGTGTGAAAATTATGGTTTGTGTAAAAAAAAATATGTCACAGTATTATGTAGATATGATTAACACTAAATTATGTGTAACTTCATCATCCATAGTCCTGTCGTTTGCTAACTGTCCCTCCATATCAGTCTTTCATCATTTCTCTCTCTCATAAATCACATGTCCCACCTCCGCTGCTGCCATGTTTAAATTATATATCACGTCTTGAATACATTTACGTTATGGTTTTCCTCTACTTCGCCTCTCTGTCTCACTTCCCTCCATAATCATATTTTCCTGACTTTCATGCTTTTTTTTCATGTCTAGCATATTTCATTTTCCTCATTTTGTTTATCTTAATAAACAGTCTTCTTCAACACTGACCTCCTGCTGGTTAAGCCTATTTTTTCTCCTTTCCGTCCAGTACATTTTTAATACTCTTTTGCAACATTTATTTTCAAAAGTGGATATGTGCTTTTCAACTGATTTGTTCAATATTCAAGTTTCACACCTGAATGTTGCCACAGGAGATATACATGATCTTAGTATTCTCACTTTTATTGTTCTATCTGTTCCAGTCCATACAGGTATTACTTGCTTTAGTTTTTGTAGAGCAACGTTTTTTTTTCTTTTAATTTTTTTCATCACATTTCCATTGTCCATCAGCAGGGCACCTAGATATTTAAAGCTGCTCACTTTCTGTGATGTCTCTTTTGATAAATTTATCTGTTGCCATATTTGTTTCATTGTTTGTTTTTGTTTTATCGCTTATTTTTATTTTTGTTACGTTGTGATATAAATTTTGTTTTTCACTTTGTTCTTGCACTGTCTTAATTAATTTCTCATTTTTGTTGTAACAATGTAACAAAAGGTGAAAAGATGAGAAATTATGATATCAAGGATAAGATGGGAACAGCGCCAGAGGTAGTCTAAAAAACAGGAGTTAGATAGTTCCGTCATATAACAGTATTACTATAAGACAGTGCCCCATATACAGCTGTGGCACTTAGACAACACAGACATAGAGCAAGAGAAAATTATTGCAAACAATAGACTGATGGGAGTATCTAAAGCTCTGAATAGCAACATCTGAACTGATTCACTGCCAAACAGAGTAGGTTTAAACCACACATGGTACACAATCAAGTGAACATGTATTATAATGTAAATGTCTTTTCACTAAACACTGAAATTGCCTAATATACAACAAAACAAAACAAATAACACGATGGCTCTAGTATGGTGATATATCGTCCTACCGCCCAAATGGGAGGTCACATTTGGCAATATATTATCCTTCGGCACTCAATCAGTTAAATTTTTAAGAGCACAGGATCAATTTCATTGTACTGAGCTGTGTCCCATTTCGAAAGCTGATTGTGTGGGCGTCATCAAAGGTGGAAAAAGTGTCCCAGTGGCATGACATGGAATAATATGGAAGCCTCCTTGGATGGCGGGGAATGTCCATGGTCTGCCCCTGCCTTCCACTGATGGCTGACCGGGATGTCTTCAGCTATTCTAAATGGGCCAGCTGGGATGGGGATAAGAACATAACAGTGAGAGTCAAACGTCCTATGAAACACCTGGGAAGGTTAACCCGGTCAACAAATGCCTGAAGAAGTTGGATGTGTCAGCCGAAACTCCAGCAACATCTCTCAAAGGTCTTCTTCTTCTGCGTTCATCCGGAGTTTTTTATTTTCCAGACGTGATTGCGTTGTGCCTGTTTACAGCAGAGCTGCGTTCTTGCACCGTTAGGCCGATACATCCGACTTCTGCGGGCATTTGTTGACCGGGTTAACCTTCCTAGGGTCCCAAAGGTCTCAGAAAAACACTGCACTCGCTAACCAAATAACGCGTCACAAAATGAACCCACGACCTTCGGGGCACAAGGCATGTGATTTGACCACTATGCATCAGAGATCTCTGACTTTGAAGCACACAATAAAACTCACTCTAGAAGCCTCTTCTTAACCTGACACTTGATAGTGAAACAGGCATAGAGGAAAAATGAAGAAGAAAGGTAGTTCGTTTTTATTTTTTTATTTTTATTTTTTAATTTTTTTTTTGCATTCGCTTGCATTGAACTCAAGCGTAGTCTATATATGTGCTGCCAGTCTTATTGCACTTGACTGATTTTTGTGTGTGGATTAGCTTTACTCTATGACCTGTGTCCCTCACCAATCTGCAAATCCACTTCGACTTCAGAGGTAATTCTAATTCACATCCTCAAGTCAAGGTAGCTCATATTAATTTGAATTATATAAAAATACACTGAATTTTGTATTTTAATATTGTAATTGATATAACAGTGCTTTTTTAAATATGTAGTTTACTTCAAAATGTTTCATGTTTCAGATTGTACAGAAAGTATTCATATATTTAGAATGTCTAAATATATTATAAAATGTACAAATTTTATTCAGAAATTCACAAGTGGACAAAAACCTACGTTAAAAAACCCCCAGCATTTAAGTTAAATCTGTTATCTCAGAGTTCTGTATTGTAAGTTGTCAGTGTTATACAATTATTATTTGTGTGAAAGTTATGGTTTGTGTAAAAAATTATATCACATTATTATATAAATATGATTTCACTAAATGTAACAAGAGAAAAGCTTCCCCCATGTCCAATTCCCCCACCCCTCTCCCCCAACCCCAAGTCTTCCCCATATTATTCATCTCTACCTTTAATTCTCTTCTCCATGTGTATTTTGGTCTCCCACTATTTCATTCGCTTTGTGGGTACCATACAAGGGAGTGTCTAGTTATACTTTCCTCAGGTATTCTCAGTGTATCCTATCAAGTAGCAGCGTCTTTTCTCCATCTTTTAATTCATTTGTTTAGTTGTCTCCTTGAGCTCTGCATTGACGCTTATGTCATACTACTTTAGTCTCACTATTCTGCGCAGGTTGAAGTTAATGATTGTTTTTAGTTTATTAGTAAAATATTTTTAGTCATTCTCTGTGTTCCACCAGAGGTAGCTAAAATTGAAAATTAGAAATCGAATGGTTCAGTCATATATCAAGATTACCCCACAGACAGCACCCCATGGATAGCTCTAGCATATAAACAACACAGAAACAGACCACGAGGTCACCACTGAAAAAAATGGATTGATGGAGTCTCTGAAACTGTGAATACCACCGTCTGCGAAGCACACAATGAAGTTTACTCCAGGTATCTGATTAGAGAAATTAGACGTAGGCAGTCAAAAATTGGTGGTCATGTTATGGGAAGAGATAAATTGGAGAACTTGGCAACTGGCAAGATCGAGGAGAAGAGAACAAGGAAAAGGCAGAGAAGTAAATACCTGGATGGCTTGGCCAAGTGGTATGGTCAAGGCAAGAACACTCAGCTGATCCACGACTCTGGTGATCATGTGAGATGGCGGAACATAACAGCCCACAATTGTCATCATGACAAATGATGACGATGATCTCTTCTTAACCTGACATTTAAAACAGGGACAGAGAACAGAAAGAAGAAGAAAGGTTGTGCACAAGAATTTGAAATATATCACTATTTTTTCCAACATATTTCTCTCATTTACACACTCAACTCAGCATGGGCTACATTTGTTTCACTTTATTTATAAATCAGTACAAAGCAAGCTCTGGTTGAATATATGCAATAAACAGTCTACGTCTTGAACATTGTAAAATAAGAAGAAATTAGTAAAGTGTTTACAGAAAAAAGCCATCATAGTATTATATTGATATAGGGAAACTTACAACTGTACCTCTAAGCGGTGGAGGTGGACAAACACAGTTGTATGGCAAACAATGAAGCACACATTACTACATCTGAGTATTTACCGGTATAAGCAGACAACCTTGCAACTGAGCAGAGCTGGGCATTCATGTGTCTTGGAGTCAGACATTACTGACAAAGGCAGAGATATCAAAGCCTCCTCACACACACACACATATATGTGTGTGTGTGTGGTGGGTGGGGGAGAATACAAGGGAAACCATCATATTATCTTCCCAAATTTATATGGTCATATTTTACCAGAATGAAGACAAAAAGCTAAAAATAAATCTATGACTGCAGAAATATTAAAGTTGAATTGGGACAGTAAACAAAGTAACTTTAATGAAGAGTATAATAAGATAAATAAAGAAAACAGTTTGATCTCTCAAACTGAAACATATGATGTCAAAACAATACCTGGATAACCAAGTGATGACTGTGAATCTACAACAATGGCCAGACTGCAGGAGCAGCAAATTAAAAGAGGGGTGGCCAAACAAGAACACTACGCAGGAAGCCAAAGAAGATTGATAAACCAACACAGAACTGGCGTCGTTAGCCGCTACACGCTGCGGGATTTGCTGAGGAGGGGATCCGAGCACTTATGGACTGAATGGTTCGATGTGCAACGAGGATGATCTGTCGACTAACTAACTAACTAACAATACCTGGAGATTTCAACAACAAAAGTTGGAAAAGGGAGAATGGAAGATGTAGATGGTAACTATGGCTGTTTGTTTATCCCTAGCAATAGTGCCATCAAATGTTGTAGGCCTAGAGCAAGGTGAAATAAGCGGCCAGTCTTTCCCTAACTGTGACAAGTGATAGGCCATGCATTCAACCCAAATCCGATGATGTAAACATTGTACCAGTGGAGTGCGCTGTCAACTTCGCTGTTGTGCCCGTCAACTATAACATAGGAATAAGAAATTAAAGAGGAGAATAACAAATAGACTGGGCGAAAATAAATGATATACTGATTGGAAACACATGATTTAAACAGATTAATTAATGACTGTATACATTGAAAAGCCTTGAAACGAAAACAATTAAATTGACTACAAAGCAAGTAATACAAGATATAGAAATGCATTGATACATGTGAGGACTGTTTGATGTTATCTGTAGCTGTGATCACATCCCAATATGTGGACTCATAAAAGTAAGATTGAAAAGAGAAAAACAAGAGGTTAAGAATATTTGACTGATTAGATAAAGAAATTTAAGAACAGTATTGAGTGATTGTGAGAAACAGATGTAGTACAAAGTCCTTTCTTTGCTATTTTCACTGTGTAGTGCAGAAAAAGAAAATAATATGAAATAGATAAGATATAAATATAGGCCAGCTTAACTCAAGGTGGTTAAAGGGCTAGGCTACATTGACGGATAAATGGTTGAAGCAGAAGAAAAAGATCAGACAGAATAGAAGTCAGCATAAGGAGCCTATGGCACAATATTAGCAAACAAATAAAAGTATACATTTTGAGAATGTGCATACATCTTTCCATGTGGCAACATACCAGTATGAATTATGGACCATTTCACAAACACTAAAAAGTTAGTTGCATATCCTTTAGAGAACTTTGCAGTTAACCCCAGCATTTTTAGGCTGTTTGTGATTTGTTGACACGCTTACGTTCAGTATGAAATGCAAACAATTAGGTATATTTAGCTCCTGCGAAAAGAAGAGATACTAAACACAGGTGAAAACATCCAAAATCAGAAACAATAAATAAATATACAATAATGGAGTAATAGAATAAAAATAAGTGATATAGAACACAAAGGACTGCCGTACCCAATGTTTCTGTTCTAAGAACCTTTGTCAAAAACAGGACAACACAAACAGATAAACAACGAAATAAAACACGCAAAATAAAATTAGCACAGCTCCTTGTTGACAGGAGGGAAACAGAAATGGTGGTTTAAACCGGTTTAGAAAGGCGCTCTTGGCTACCATGCCATATGGCCAAGCCATCCAGGTATTTATTTCTTGGTCTTCCCCTTGGTCTCTTCCCTTCGATCTTGCCAATTGTCACCAAGTCTCCAAGTTATTTCTTCTCATAACACGCCCAAAAAACTTTGACCGTCTGCGTCTAATATCTCTAATCAGTTTACGATCTTCATTTGTTTCTTGAAAGACTTGTTCATTGGTTTTTCTGTCTGTCCATGGTATTCTTTGCATTTTCCTCAGAAACCACTTTTCCACAGCCATCAGATGTTTTTCAGCTTGACTGCTCATTGTCCATGCTTCACATCCATACAAAAGTACATGTTCTATGTAGCACTTCAACACTCTTTTTCTCATTTCAATTGATATCTTTTTATTGGTCAGTATGTTTTTCATCTTGCAAAAGGCTACTTTCACAATGGCAATTCTTGTTCTAATCTCTTCAAGGCATCTCCCATCAGATGTTATTACTGTTCCGAGATAACTAGAGCTATTTTAATAAAACAGGCATTAGGTTACACTAGAACTGTTACAATAAAAAATGATGTAGTGTAACATTAGAACTGTTAACTGTTTGTTCCAAGCAGTTACTTTCACAAAATGTTTCAGTTTGAAAAGGGTAACATAATAAAAACTACAGGGCATAAAGGGATTAGAGTAAGAATTGGACTAGAGTGGGGTAATGTACCAGCTGGATGGGACAGGAGTTAAAGATGATATGTATGCAGTCAGCGTTAAATATACAGTGAGTTGCTTGATACATAGTGACTTCAGTATACATGTTAGTGCTGAGAGATGATTTCATTATAGATGTTAGTGCTGAGGGATGATTTTAATTATAAATGTTAGTGCTGAGGGATGATTTTATTGTAGATGTTAGTGCTGAGGGATGATATTGTAGATGTTAGTGCTGAGGGATGATTTCATTATAGGTGTGAGTGCTGAGGGATGATATTATTGTAGATGTTAGTGCTGAGGGATGATATTATTGTAGATGTTAGTGCTGAGGGATGATATTATTGTAGATGTTAGTGCTGAGGGATGATTTTATTATAGATGTTAGTGCTGAGGGATGATATTATTGTAGATGTTAGTGCTGAGGGATGATATTGTAGATGTTAGTGCTGAGGGATGATTTCATTATAGGTGTGAGTGCTGAGGGATGATATTATTGTAGATGTTAGTGCTGAGGGATGATATTATTGTAGATGTTAGTGCTGAGGGATGATATTATTGTAGATGTTAGTGCTGAGGGATGATATTATTGTAGATGTTAGTGCTGAGGGATGATATTATTGTAGATGTTAGTGCTGAGGGATGATATTATTGTAGATGTTAGTGCTGAGGGATGATATTATTGTAGATGTTAGTGCTGAGGGATGATATTATTGTAGATGTTAGTGCTGAGGGATGATTGTATTGTAGATGTTAGTGCTGAGGGATGATATTATTGTAGATGTTAGTGCTGAGGGATGATATTATTGTAGATGTTAGTGCTGAGGGATGATATTATTGTAGATGTTAGTGCTGAGGGATGATTGTATTGTAGATGGTAGTGCAGAGGGATGATTTTATTGTAGATGTTAGTGCTGAGGGATGATATTATTGTAGATGTTAGTGCTGAGGGATGATATTATTGTAGATGTTAGTGCTGAGGGATGATTGTATTGTAGATGTTAGTGCTGAGGGATGATATTATTGTAGATGTTAGTGCTGAGGGATGATATTATTGTAGATGTTAGTGCTGAGGGATGATTGTATTGTAGATGTTAGTGCTGAGGGATGATATTATTGTAGATGTTAGTGCTGAGGGATGATTGTATTGTAGATGTTAGTGCTGAGGGATGATATTATTGTAGATGTTAGTGCTGAGGGATGATATTATTGTAGATGTTAGTGCTGAGGGATGATTTTATTATAGATGTTAGTGCTGAGGGATGATATTATTGTAGATGTTAGTGCTGAGGGATGATATTATTGTAGATGTTAGTGCTGAGGGATGATTGTATTATAGATGTTAGTGCTGAGGGATGATATTATTGTAGATGTTAGTGCTGAGGGATGATTGTATTATAGATGTTAGTGCTGAGGGATGATATTATTGTAGATGTTAGTGCTGAGGGATGATATTATTGTAGATGTTAGTGCTGAGGAATGATTTTATTATAGATGTTAGTGCTGAGGGATGATATTATTGTAGATGTTAGTGCTGAGGGATGATATTATTGTAGATGTTAGTGCTGAGGGATGATTGTATTATAGATGTTAATGATGAGGGATGATTTCATTATAGGTGTGAGTGCTGAGGGATGATTTTAATTATAAATGTTAGTGCTGAGGGATGATTTTATTGTAGATGTTAGTGATGAGGGATGATTTTATTATAGATGTTAATGATGAGGGATGATTTCATTATAGGTGTGAGTGCTGAGGGATTATTTATTTATAGATGTTAGTGCTGAGGGATGATTTTATTGTAGATGTTAGTGCTGAGGGATGATTTTATTGTAGATGTTAATGATGAGGGATGATTAATTATAGATATTAGTGCTTAGGGATGACTTCATTATAGATGTTTGTTCTGAGAGATGATTTTATTTTAGATGTTAGTGCTGAGGAATTTCATTATAAATGTTAGTGCAGAGGGATGACTAAATTATAGATGCTAGTGCTGAAAGATGATTTTATTATACAAGTTAATGTTGAATGATGATTTCATTATATATGTAGTGCTGAATGCTGATTTTATTATAGATGTTTGTGTTGAATGATGATTTCATTATTTATGTTAGTGCTGAAAGATGACTTCACTATAGTTGATGTTGCCAAAGGAGGGATTCAATTTAGATGCTAAGGCTGACTTAGATGATTTAACGGATCAGCTGCATTATCAGCATGATTCCAGCAACTCCATAGAGGATTGTACCAGCAAGGAACACACCCATTGACCATCCCATTTCACTTCCATACCCATTGCAGGTTGTCTCTGTTTGAAGTTGATCCAAAAAGGGCATAGCCAATGCTGTCAAAAACGACTGTAATGCATAATGAAATGGTCATTTATTAGAAGTATGAAACTTTCAATATCTCCAAATATATTCTTACATTTTTTTGGAAGAACAGTAGAGATAATTTCACAGTTTGTATGTCTAGTTGAGGCCATGTCCTTCTTGGTCTCATGGTGCCTTTAACTTTCTGTTTTGAGAGATTCGACTGAAGGCTATATGCCTTCCAGTTCATAAATACACACACGGGTATTGTTTGGCACACATAGAAGTAGGAGAAAGAAGTACAGATTAGAGGGTGCACTATACTCCATATTCCATAGTTGTGGGTTCATGGGATGTTAGACCTGGCTAATGAAGACACCTTTTTTTAGAGGTGTCTAGTTGGCCATGCCTCAGACTACACTTGTTCCTGCCACAAGGTACTGTTGTCATTTGGATGTGACAGGTTTTAATCCCGGTTGGTAACTATAGCTTTCAATTTTTATGTTGTCTTGTTCGTCCTCTAATCTCTAGTTCTTTATTCTACTTCTGTGAGTGCCAAACAATATATGTGGTTTATTTATAAACTGTATTAGTGGCCTAAAAGGATTTCCCAATTGATATTTAGGTGTAATGTGTATATCACTACCAGATGAGCTTGAGTGCTTGGATTCAGGTTCTGCTTTAGTAAGCAGAGGAACTAACAACAAGAATGATGTAGCACACAGAAAAATAAGAGAACACAAGAATTGATGACATGGTGCTACTGTCCTTCGATTCAGGCTTTACTTTAGTAAGCAGAGGAACCAACAACAAGAATGGATAGACATGTTCTCTTTTCACTCCAGTTAATGTGTAGTACTCTTCTGTAACATTTATCTTCAAAGGCAAAAATAAGCTTTTCAGCTTGGTTGTTAATTACTCAAGTTTGGCACCCACATGTTGCCGCAAAAAATATGTGTGCTCTTAGTATTGTGACTTTTGTTGTTCTATCTGTTCCATTCCTTAAAGGTTTAGTTTTTTTAGAACGGAGTTTGTTCTTTTAATTTCTGTCATTGCATTCCATTTTTATCAACTGAGAACCTCTTATAGCATTTGTCTTCAGGTCTCTCCTCAGCCTTGTGTCTCATGTATTGATAATCATTTCTGACACTGATGTTCCTCTGTGCCATGATGAAGTATCCAGCATCTTCTCTCTTTGCCTCCTCCTGCCCCATTTCTCCTACAGCGTTCCCATTGTCACGATGCACTCCAGCTTTCCCCTTCTCATGATGTGTTCAAAAAATGTAGACTGTCATCTTCTGGTGCCAGTTACCAGTTCTCTTTGTGAGTTAACTTCTGTCAAGATATCTTCATGATGTTTTTATCTGTCCATGGTATTCTCATCACTCTTCTATATTCTTTGTGAGTTAACTTCTGTCAAGATATCTTCATGATGTTTTTATATGTCCACGGTATTCTCATCACTTTTCTATATTCTTTGTGAGTTAACTTCTGTCAAGATATCTTCATGATGTTTTTATATGTCCACGGTATTCTCATCACTTTTCTATGTTCTTTGTGAGTTAACTTCTGTAAAGATATCTTCATGATGTTTTTATCTGTCCATGGTATTCTCATCACTCTTCTATATTCTTTGTGAGTTAACTTCTGTCAAGATATCTTCATGATGTTTTTATATGTCCACTGTATTCTCATCACTTTTCTATATTCTTTGTGAGTTAACTTCTGTCAAGATATCTTCATGATGTTTTTATATGTCCACGGTATTCTCATCACTCTTCTATATTCTTTGTGAGTTAACTTCTGTCAAGATATCTTCATGATGTTTTTATATGTCCACGGTATTCTCATCACTTTTCTATATTCTTTGTGAGTTAACTTCTGTCAAGATATCTTCATGATGTTTTTATCTGTCCATGGTATTCTCATCACTCTTCTATATTCTTTGTGAGTTAACTTCTGTCAAGATATCTTCATGATGTTTTTATCTGTCCATGGTATTCTCATCACTCTTCTATATTCTTTGTGAGTTAACTTCTGTCAAGATATCTCCATGATATTTTTATGTGTCTATGGTATTCTCATCATTCTTCTATATTCTTTGTGAGTTAACTTGTGTCAACATATCTCCATGATGTTTTTATCTGTCCGTGGTATTCTCATCACTCTTCTATATTCTTTGTGAGTTAACTTCTGTCAAGATATCTTCATGATGTTTTTATCCGTCCGTGGTATACTCATCACACTTCTATATTCTTTGTGAGTTAACTTCTGTCAAGATATCTTCATGATGTTTTTATCTGTCCACGGTATTCTCATCATTCTTCTATATTCTTTGTGAGTTAACTTCTGTCAAGATATCTTCATGATGTTTTTATCTGTCCGTGGTATTCTCATCACTCTTCTATATTCTTTGTGAGTTTACTTCTGTCAAGATATCTTCATGATGTTTTTATCTGTCCATGGTATTCTCATCACTCTTCTATATTTTTTGTGAGTTAACTTCTGTCAAGATATCTTCATGATGTTTTTATCTGTCCATGGTATTCTCATCATTCTTCTATATTCTTTGTGAGTTAACTTCTGTCAAGATATCTTCATGATGTTTTTATCCATCCGTGGTATACTCATCACACTTCTATATTCTTTGTGAGTTAACTTCTGTCAAGATATCTCCATGATGTTTTTATCTGTCCATGGTATTCTCATCACTCTTCTATATTCTTTGTGAGTTAACTTCTGTCAAGATATCTCCATGATGTTTTTATCTGTCCATGGTATTCTCATCACTCTTCTATATTCTTTGTGAGTTAACTTCTGTCAAGATATCTCCATGATGTTTTTATCTGTCCATGGTATTCTCATCACTCTTCTATATTCTTTGTGAGTTAACTTCTGTCAAGATATCTCCATGATGTTTTTATCTGTCCATGGTATTCTCATCACTCTTCTATATTCTTTGTGAGTTAACTTCTGTCAAGATACCTTCATGATGTTTTTATCTGTCCATGGTATTCTCATTACTTTTGTATATTCTTTGTGAGTTAACTTCTGTCAAGATATCTTCATGATGTTTTTATGTGTCCATGGTATTCTCATCACTCTTCTATATTCTTTGTGAGTTAACTTCTGTCAAGATATCTTCATGATGTTTTTATCTGTCCGTGGTATTCTCATCACTTTTCTATATTCTTTGTGAGTTAACTTCTGTCAAGATATCTTCATGATGTTTTTATCTGTCCGTGGTATTCTCATCACTTTTCTATATTCTTTGTGAGTTAACTTCTGTCAAGATATCTTCATGATGTTTTTATCTGTCCATGTTATTCTCATCACTTTTCTATATTCTTTGTGAGTTAACTTCTGTCAAGATGTTTTTATCTGTCCATGGTATTCTCATCACTCTTCTATAAAACCACATTTCTGCAGCTTGCACATGATTCCTCATTTGTCTACCAGCTGCCCACTATCCTCTTCCATACATCAAGATGGACAAAACTATATTGCATAGAATATTCTTCATTTGACGAAATGGTGCTTTTGCTTTGTCTGTTCTACGATTAACTTCTTTAATACATCCTCATCTGCTGTGATCAAGGTCCCCAAATACTTCACTGATTAAGTGCCAAGGGATGATTAATGGTCTTAAGCGACTTCTTCTATCTGCCATGGGCTTATACAGGGTGACACACACAAAACAGAACCCATAAAATGTTTATTAAATCCTACAAAGGTCAAGCAAATTTTTTGAAATTTGTGAACGTAAACTTCAGTCTGTGTACAATCATTTCCAAAAGTTTCAATGACCTCGGTCACTTGACATAAAAGTTATCATCTTTCCAAAATATGCTCCAAATGGCCTCCGCAGCATTGGATGCACAATTGCAAATGTTGCGCTAAATTGTCAATTACTCAACTGCATTCCTCTGTGGGGATTTCCCTGATCTTTGCTGTGATTACTGCCTTCAGTTCGCCAATCGTTTGAGGGTTGTTCTGGTACACATTATCCTTGAGATACCCCCCATAGATAAAAATCTAGGGGGTTCAAGTCAGGTGAATGTGGTGCCCACTCCAAGTCACACTCCATGCTGAGCAGTTTCCCTTGAAATCGCTCTCTCAGCCAGGATAGAGAGTCATGTGATGTGTGAGGGGTGGCCCAGTCTTGCTGGAACCACTTGTTGATCTGGATCCAATCCTCTGCGTCGTCTCAATGATGCCCATAACCTCAAAGATTTGTTACTTCCGTTTTCTTTTTTGGGGACGATATCATTGAAGTGTTGCATTGTGTTATAATACAACATGTCAGCTACCATATTAAAAACTTTTTATAAGTTATAACTGTGACACACCCCTACTTCCCATTTTACGCCATTCACTTCTGTGTGATCCAAACCTTCTTTTTGCTTAGCACTGAATCTGTTAAACACACTGGCTTGTTTCAGACAAGTTCCATGTATGTTTATATGGCGTTTAGGTAGTAATTTTTTGTCTTTGTAAAATCACCATTATTTCCGTGTGTGTTTGTTTTTCTGCTTTTCAGATGAAGACTTTTCTTGGACTTTATGTTACAATTATATATGAAATTCCATGTAGCTACATTTAATTTTCATCCATCAAAACTGTGTCATCTTCATATCACAGGTTGTACATTACATTTGTTATGTTATGCACACCAACCAATATTCCTGGCAAATCTTGTGTGGATCTCATTATTAATTTACTGAACAAATTGAACAGATTGGGTGATAGTACACCATAGTCTGGTAAGAATGAGACAGCGAGGTGTGACGAGGGGATCTGGCCGACGATCGACGCTCAGAGGAAAGGCGAGACGGACATATAATCAGATTGCTACTGGAACTATTAGTGTTGGAACTCTTCGCTGGCTGCTGAGGATGGGGACGGAGTGCTTATGGGAATGTCCTGAATGCTGTGATGTCGGTTCCTAAATCAATCAATCAGTCAATCCTGTCTAACATCTAGATAACCAAAACTACTCACTTTCTGTAATTTTTCGCCAGTGATAAATATATCTGTTGCCAATATGTGTTTTACCGGTTATCATTATTGTTTTTGTTGCATTGAGATGTAAATTGTGTTTTTCATTTTGTTCTTGCACTGACTTAATTACTTTCTGAATTTTTATTTGTGTTGTTGATAATCACACTGTGTCGTCAGCATATCAAAATTCTGGTATTTCTGTTCCCCCTATTACAAAGGGATCATATTGTTCCTTAATATTTTCTCTAACATTCCTCATGATGTTTTCAGTACACAAGTTACACAGATAAGGGGACAAAATGTAACCCTGTCTAACTCCATATTCTGTACCAAACCACTCCATTGTATTATCACATGTTCTCCCTGCTGCCTGGTTCCCCTGTCAAGTGTTTCTATATGTATCAGGTGTAACAGCAAGTGCGCTGTTGTAACAGTTAATGACTAACTCTGACAGGGTCATGAGCAGGGTTTGATGCCAGCTCTCATTCGCCAGGGAGGCACAAACTGACCACATATTCCCCATGTCCACTCAAGCCTACAAAATGTGACGATCCTAACGCTTCACCTGCCCACAGCAAGTCCCTGCTATCTAAACATGGTTTGTTTGCATTAGGTGTTACAGGAAACCCATTTCTTTAATTATATTCCGTGTAGTAGAGTGGTTTAACTTGCTAGGGACTTCCTGAAGTAAGGGTTGATACAATACTGATTGTATTTAGTTACAGTTGTTTCTATCATATATTACTCAGTCAAGTTAACCACATTTTGTTGTTGTTTTCAAATTTTATTAAAAGTTTTAAATACTGATTTTTAAACCAGTTCTGTGACAGGAATCCCCAGGTAGCTATTGCTGTACATGTGTTAAAGTTATAATAAAATAACATAAAGGATCCTTTTTTTCACACCATGAATTTTATGGGTATATAGTTCCAGCCTCATATGTCAGACTGGTCATCACTGGATGGGTGATGTATTCAGTATCATGTCAGATTGATCATCACTGGATGGGTGATGTATGCAGTATCATGTCAGACTGATCATCATTGGATGGGTGATATATGTAGTATCATGTCAGACTGATGATCACGGGATGGGTGATGTATTCAGTATCATGTGAGACTGGTCATCATTGGATGGCTGATGTATTCAGTATCATGTCAGACTGATGATCATGGGATGGGTGATGTATTCAGTATCATATGAGACTGATCATCATTGGATGGCTGATGTATTCAGTATCATGTCAGACTGATGATCACGGGATGGGTGATGTATTCAGTATCATGTGAGACTGATGATCATTGGATGGCTGATGTATTCAGTATCATGTGAGACTGATGATCATTGGATGGCTGATGTATTCAGTATCATACAGCCACCTTTACCTCCCAGGAAAGTCCCTGGTACCCCTGTTAGGCTGAGTTGGTCTGGGAGGTCAGGTTTGTGGAAGAAACTCCCTGCCGTGATGAAGAATTGATCATACGACCGCCTGGCCAACAGACAATCATGCTAACTACTGCACTATTGGAGCTCCCTAAAGTTAATAGGAAAAGGCACAAGTCAATATCCCTTTTCCACGCCTTAAGACATAGGGCATGTTCCAACATCAGAACTCTTGTTATCATTTGTAGACGGCAGGATAAAATGCCAATATATGTATAGCATTAATGATATAAACTGCAGTAAAGCTGAAACATTCAATGAGTAAATCAACTAAAACTGAAAGTGGAACAAATCAGCTTTACAATGACAAGTGACAGAATTGATATTGTGACTAGAAAGCCTTCATCAGCACATAAAAACAAAATAACTGATACAACTACATTTAAAGCAAATGACAAAAGTCTTTCCTGGCTTTAAAACCTGGATCATGGTGACATCTAAATCTCCTAGAGCACTATAATCAAACTGTGTGTCACAAACTCTGTATGTCAGCTGATAGGAAGTGACACAGTGAGGAAAGTATAAGTAAGGGCAAAATAGTTCTGGAAAATTGTCATATTTTTCAGTTGGGGTACATTTCACTGTATAGTTTCAATGTCCAATGCATTTTCATTTAACCCAATTGTTTTCTAATCCTCTCACCCCTCATTCATCTATCATTACTGTTTTGTTATTTGTGTACCTTCCCTTTTCTTTTCTCTGTGCCCATCCTACTCATGTCTTCCCTACAAAGTATGAAACAACACTCCCATATTACTTCGCCATTGCTAACACTTGCCTCATTGTTTCACTTCCTGTCAGCGGACCTAAAGAGCTTTGCCCACACTTAAAGCTAAGTGACTTTTTTGTCAGTTTTTATGTGGTTGTATCAGTGTCATTTTTTTGGGGACAAAAGATGTCTACCCACAGCATCCATTTTATCACTTGATTGTGTTCTTGTGCATCTGACCTGCTTCACTTTCCATGGTTCCCATTTACTCATTCTATAGATTGAAATGTTCCTATAGTCAAGTGTTTCCTCTGATTTCTACTTCTTTTATGAATGCCAGTTAATACCAGTGAACTTACTACACATGAAAATGAAATTGTTTGTTTCCAAGAATTGTGAATTAGTGTAGGTTCTGCTAAACTGTATGGCTTTATGTTTAGTAGTTTTGGTTTTGATGTTGTATATCACAGTTGCTGCAGTGTAATAAATGTATATGTTCTTAGTACACATTTACACACATAAATAAAGCGTTTGTTGGCTTGAATTTTTTTAAGTATGTCCACTAGGGTATATTGCTTATGTTTAAAAGCTTTGATTTTCATGTTGTATATCTCAAGTACAGAGAACAACTACAATAATTACTAATAAACTTAAAACATGCAATAATTGGTGCCTGCACAAAATAAAAGCACTAAAATGAATACTACAGACATTCATTAATTGGTGCCTGCACTAAATAAAAGAGCTAACAAGGGAACTACAGGCATTCATTAATTGGTTTATTTTAGTTTAGTTTAGTCGTTGGATCAACATCACAGCACACGGCTTAACCCATAAGTGCTCCGTTTTCCTCCTAACTCAAGCCTGAGTCTGGAGAAACTCAGCTAAATGCACAAACTCCGTTGCATCGGCGAGGATCCTGAAATACATTGGGTAGATTTTTAACTCGAAATTTTGCCCGGGCAGCGCCGTTAGGCTACTCTTTTTCGATTTCCAACTGCCAAGGGATTTTTTACATGTGCAACAATACACACGGGCGTCCGATCTCACTACCCAGAGACCAGGGGAAATTTTATTACTGGAAGTCCAGGTGGATTTTTTAAATAAATTCCGGTCCTCACCGGGGCCTGAACCCGGGACCTCCAGCACTCAAGGCGGACACCATACCTCGAGACCACTCAGCCCCCCTTACAGACATTCATTAATTGGTGGCCACACTAAATAAATGAGCTAACAAGGAAACTACAGGCATTCATTAATTGGTGCCTGCACTAAATAAAAGAGCTAACAAGGAAACTACAGACATCCATTAGTTGGTGCCTACACTAAATAAATGAGCTAACAAGGAAACTACAGACATTCATTAATTGGTGGCCACACTAAATAAAAGAGCTTACAAGGAAACTACAGACATTCATTAATTGATGCCTGCACTAAATAAAAGAGCTAACAAGGAAACTGCAGACATTTATTAATTGGTGGCTGCACTAAATAAAAGAGCTAACAAGGAAACTGCAGACATTCATTAATTGGTGGCCACACTAAATAAAAGAGCTAACAAGGAAACTACAAACATTCATTAATTGGTGCCTGCTCTAAATAAAAGAGCTAACAAGGAAACTACAGAAATTCAGTAATTGGTGGCCACACTAAATAAAAGAGCTAACAAGGAAACTACAGACATTCATTAATTGGTGCCTGCACTAAATAAAAGAGCTAACAAGGAAACTACAGACATCCATTAGTTGGTGCCTACACTAAATAAATGAGCTAACAAGGAAACTACATACATTCAGTAATTGGTGGCCACACTAAATAAAAGAGCTAACAAGGAAACTACAGACATTCATTAATTGGTGCCTGCACTAAATAAAAGAACTAACAAGGAAACTACAGACATTCATCAATTGGTGCCTGCACTAAATGAAAGAGCTAACTAGGAAACTGCAGACATACATTAGTTTGTGCCTACACTAAATAAATGAGCTAACAAGGAAACTACAGACATTCAGTAATTGGTGGCCACACTAAATAAAAGAGCTAACAAGGAAACTACAGACATTCATTAATTGGTGCCTGCACTAAATAAAAGAGCTAACAAGGAAACTACAGACATTCAGTAATTGGTGGCCACACTAAATAAAAGAGCTAACAAGGAAACTACAGACATTCATTAATTGGTGCCTGCACTAAATAAAAGAGCTAACAAGGAAACTACAGACATTCATTAATTGGTGGCCACACTCAATAAAAGAGCTAACAAGGAAACTGCAGACATTCATTAATTGGTGCCTGCACTAAATAAAAGAGCTAACAAGGAAACTACAGACATTCATTAATTGGTGGCCACACTAAATAAAAGAGCTAACAAGGAAACTGCAGACATTCATTAATTGGTGCCTGCACTAAATAAAAGAGCTAACAAGGAAACTACAGACATTCATTAATTGGTAAAAGAGCTAACAAGGAAACTGCAGACATTCATTAATTGGTGGCCACACTAAATAAAAGAGCTAACAAAGAAACTACAGACATTCATTAATTGGTGCCTGCACTAAATAAAAGAGCTAACAAGGAAACTGCAGGTATTCATTAATTGGTGGCCGCACTAAATAAAAGAGCTAACAAGGAAACTACAGACATTCATTAATTGGTGCCTGTATTAAATAAAATAACTAACAAGGAAACTACAGGCATTCATTAATTGGTTAGTTAGTCTTTCCTCTTGAGCCTAAGGCGGCGCATAGGGCAGAAGTCCTGTCTCTCCATGCCTGGCGGTTCGCTGCTATCTGTTGTAGATCTTGGATATTTACTTGGCCATTGAATGAGCCTTCTCTAATGATGGTTCTACGCAGGGTCTCTCTTGGTCTTCCCCGTTTTCTTTTCCCTACCGGTGACCATATGAGGGCTTGGTAGGGGAGTCTTGTCTTGTCCATTCTGAGTACATGGCCGATGTAGTTCCAACGGCGCCTTCTTATGAAATTGGATACTGTATCTTGCTTAGTCTCATTGTCTTATTTGCGAATTGGTTCTGAAGTCTGTCCAGTGGATGTTTAGAAGTCTTCTAAGACATTTGTTCTCAAAATTGTCTAATTTTTTATCTAAAGCTACCGTTGATTTCCAACTTTCACATCCATACGTTAACACTGGAATCACACAAGAGTTGAAGATTTTAAGTTTTGTGTGTTTGCTGAGTGTCTTTGACTTCCAGATGTTTGACAGTTTGTTGAAGGCACTAGATGCCAGTGCGATTCTAGTTGATATTTCTGGTGTTGAGTCCCCTGTGGATGTCATTTTGCTTCCTAGGTATGTGAAGCTGTTGACTTTTTCAAGAACGTAGCTGTTCAATTTGGTCTCATCTGAACTGTTGGTAAGATCAATAGTCTTTGTTTTTGTGGTGTTAATTTGGAGACCAATTTGCCCTGAAACATTTTGGAGGTGGTTTATTTTCTCTTGAGCATCCGGATGTGTTGAACTCAAAAACTCATTAATTGGTGGCCACACTAAATAAAAGAGCTAACAAGGAAACTACAGACATTTATTAATTGGTGCCTGCACAAAATAAAAAAGCTAAAATGGAACCTCCAGACATTCATTAATTGGTGCCTGCCAAGATGGGTTAAAATGGTATGAACAAATGAGGAGCACATATATAGGTTGCCATTTTGGGGCCTTCTATATGTTTTTCGTAATTTCACACTAATTGTATGTCAGTACTAGCTAATCAGCATTTTCCAACAGAATAACACAAACAGGAAATACACATTAACTCAGCTGCACATACGAATAAGCTTTGCCTGACAATAATTTGTGAAATCCTCTTTGAAATAATCAATGTTGTCAAATTAAATACTTCCCTTTACAAGACACAAGATGTGGTTTCCAGCAATGTCTCTCATATTTCTTCTTCATCCTTTTTTGAGAGAAGTGTGTCATACATAGTTAAGTGCCTCAAAGGCCATTGTGTCCACCAATTTGGACACGCATTTGTGCAAGGTCTGATACCTCTCAACCTCAACAGATTCCACCAACTTGGACACGCATTTGTGCAAGGTCTGATACCTCTCAACCTCAACAGATTCCACCCAAGGTAACAGACTATATCTACCTATGGGTAGGTTTCCTTGAGAGTAACAGTAACATTTGTGTGAGAATGAGATGCACGAAACGTGAGAGATCGTATGGCTAGATTGTAACATGGGCTTATTCGCCAAACTCTTAACATCTTGTTTAAATATAAATTCTCTCTCTCTCTCTCTCTCTCTCTCTCTCTCTCTCTCTCTCTCTCTCTCTCTCTCTCTCTCTCTCTCTCTCTCTCTCTCTCTCTCTCTCTCTCTCTCTCTCTCTATTATCATCATTCTGTGAGAGTAAATGCTATGGAGACATTCCCACAAACATACCGCTAATGACGACCACTGAAGTATTTACTCATCTCAGTAACCTAAAAAACAATAACTCATCAGGACTAGATGGAATCAGTAATCGGATCCTTCGCTATGCTGCACCGACGATCTGCGAGTCACTAACTTTTATATACAATCAATGTCTCACCAAAGGTCACTTCCCATCAGCCTTTAAAATCGCTAAAGTGTATCATTTAGAAGCTGGTTCATTAGGCCATTGCATCATGAGTAATTATATGCCAATTTCCATATTATCCTCGTTATCCAAACCGCTAGAAAAGCACATCCACAAAACAATACTAGGGCACTTAGTTCTCCACAAACTAATAGCTGGCAGTCAGTCAGCTTTTCGGCAAAAATATTCATGCCATACGGCCCTAACAAACATGATAGAAAACTGGCATCAAAATATTAACAACAACACTCTATGTGGAACGATGTTTATAGATGTTAAAAAAGCATTCGATATGATAGATCATACTATCCTAATTTTTAAACAAAAACTAGAAACAATGAAAGTAAGCTTTAATATGGTGACATTAATAAACTCATTCTTATTAGACAGAAAACAAGTAGTATCACACAATAAATCTCTATCCCAAGCCATTACCATTAATACTGGAGTACCTCAGGGGTCTATACTTGGCC
Source organism: Cepaea nemoralis (assembly GCA_014155875.1). Taxonomy (NCBI): domain Eukaryota; kingdom Metazoa; phylum Mollusca; class Gastropoda; order Stylommatophora; family Helicidae; genus Cepaea; species Cepaea nemoralis. Next base: position 145,532 of record JACEFZ010002376.1, read on the forward strand.
TTCTGTTATTTGCCATTTATATAAATTATCTTCCCTTATATCTGTCATCGTCCTGCGATCTTTTTGGAGACGACTGCACACTGTGCAGCACAGTATATACAAACGCTATTGATCGTAATGTGCTAGAATCATCCTTGCAACAGGAAATAAATAGTGTAGTTAACTAGAGTCATGCAAACCGCATGCAAATTAACATTTCTAAAACAAAATCTATGTTAATAGGAACCAGGCAAAGACTTCACAATCTAAACTCACAGAGAACTCTTCAGCTGCACATTGGTAGCACGCCTATGGAAAGTGTAACCGAGCACAAGGCACTGGGTCTTATCATAGATGGAAACCTATCGTTTAATTCCCATGTTCATGCTCTAGTTAAACAAATAGCCAAAACAGTATACCAACTTGCCAAAATTAAAAACTTCCTCGACGAAAACACAAGAAAGATATTCTATACTTCCCACATACAAACACATATTGATTATTGCTCCACAATCTGGGATGGATGCTCCAAATCAATAACAAAACGCTTTTATTCACTCTAGAAAAGGGCAGTGCCTCTAATCAATGGTGATAAGTTTACAGACAATTCTAATCTACATGAACGTCTTCAGTTACTGCCACTCCACAAACGCCTACTTTTTAATAAGGCTAAACTAACTCACAAAATCCTATTTCAAAATGCCCCAAGCTACCTTTGGCCATTGTTTAAATATAACGCAAGACATAGTGAACGACTAAATATACTGCATGTCCCTAAAACTAGGATAGACGTATAAAACAAGCTTAGCATACTCTGCCACTCAGTTGTGGAACAATCTTCCACAAGAAATCAAAGACACCACCAATCCGTGCTCATGACACTACTGACGCAGTGGGGAGCTGGGATGACAGTCAATGGTAGTATCTTTGGTAAGGATGGCGTCGCGCTCTTTTCAGGGCCTATTCCCCACTGGTCCAAGCTTGACATCCAGCTCACTTTAATCCAATTTATCGTGCAAGTCATTCTTCATCCAACTTCATCTGTCACTCACACTTTACTAATGAAGAATCAGATTCGCTGGGCTGGTCACTTGACTCGCATGCCAGATCACATGCTCCCTAAACGATTTTTTACGGCGAACTGCGTTGTGAGAAACGCTTCCAAGGCGGCCAGGGGAAACATTTTAGAGACACTCTGATGGTGTCACTAAAAGCTTTAGGAATTTATCACGAGACCTGGGAGACTGCTGCCAAAGACGGAAATTCATGGCGTACATCATTATGCAAGGATGTAGTCACTTGTGAAGCAAACAGGACTCCAAGAGCTGTGGGGGGGGGGGGGGGGGGGAAGGTTGGACAGAAAAAACCACTGCAGGAGATCCTCGTCATAGGAACGTCAAATATTCTTTGCCCACATTGTCAAAGAAAATTTTGAACCAAAATAGGTCTTACCAGCCATCTTAGAACTCCAAACTTTCAACCCCACTGGATGAATTGAATGGTCATCATCATTTTTGATGGACAAACAACACCAGTCCGGTTCGATACCACCTTCTCCAGCGCTCTCTTCCAAACAAAAACAAAACAACATATATTGCTTATCCTTTACACGACGTCGCAGTCAACCCCTGTATTTTTTGGCTGTTTGTTATTTCCGGGCAAGTTTATATTCAGTAGTTTTCCATATTTCCGGGCAAGTTTATATTCAGTAGTTTTCCATTGCTTTCTGAACGAACGGCACCCAAACCATTTTATTAAAACCCAACACCCGGCGGACTGCTGCAAGATTGCCCGCAACTGTGTTTCGAAGGCGGTACGCGAGGTTAGGAACTGCGCCAAATGTCGCCACGCTGCAGCTCTCTTCAAAGCCAGACTAATATCTAAAAAAAAAAAAAAAAACAAGTGAAACAGGAGAGGTAACCAGTATTTGTAAAACTATAACATTATTGTCCAGATTATGCCCCTTGATATAAGGAACATTAACAGGGAAGGATAACATTGTCTGGATCGTTGTTACACAAGTCAACGTAACTATAGTTTGTCCCTGAAATGAAAACCTTCATTTACGATCAATTATTTTGAAAACTGTTGTATCGTTATGAAATTTTTCCTGCCGTCTTATATTTACCCCCACCCAAGGAATATGTCTTTGATAGGTCCAATAGCAACTTAAATCATGGAAAGAGGCGACATTTCTTTGATATTTTGGTGACAAACTAGTGATTTCTCGCTAACAAACTTGTTTTACGGTAATGCCCCGTTCCACTACACGAGGCTCTAGTCATAAGGCAAATCCCATGTCCCACGAGAAAATTAACTATTCAACGCAAATGTTTCCGTGTGAAGCGTAATACATTTAATAATGCGCACTTCATTTCTGACCCGTAAATATATACCGCATATAAACAAACTTTGAAATCTGCTGTACAATCTCCAGAACAAATTTTTTTTTTTTTTTTTTGGTTGGGTGGACATAATGTAAAAGGTTATATGCTAAATCTCATCATTTTCCCTCAGTTGGTTACTGAGATATGGAATTTTATATTGGGGCAAACAAAAGTAAACAGACTTTAAAAAAATATATAGCACAGTGCCGCTGATAATTATTATATTCTTCTTCTTCTTCCTCCACGTCCTACTCCTTCTGCTCCTCCTCCTCCCACTACTACTACTATTACTACCTGTAGTGCTACTGCTACTATTACTACTACTGCTACTACTACTACTACTACTACTACTACTACTACTACTACTACTACTACTACTACTTCTACTACTACAACTACTACTACTACTACTACTACTACTACTACTACTACTACTACTACTACTACTGCTGCTGCTGCTACTACTACTGCTACTACTACTACTACTACTACTACTACTACTGCTAGTACTATTACTACTTCACTACTACTACTACTACTACTACTACTACTACTACTACTACTACTACTACTACTAACTACTATGCTGCTACTACTACTAGTACTACTACTGCGAGTACTATTACTACTTCACTACCATTACTACTACTACTACTACTACTACTACTACTACTACTACTACTACTACTACTACTGCTAGTACTATTACTACTTCAGTCCCCACCCCCTCCCCCCGCGCCATCTTCTCCCGCACCCCTTATCCTCATCTTCCCTTCTCCCTCCCTCAACCCCTCCATTTATTAGGGAAGTTAAATGTAGATTAGCCCAAGTAAAGACAACATCTCACAAGATTGAGAATATTCTTTGCAATTTAGGTTTGTTATTCCAGGTGAGGACAAGCATTCTTCAGGGCTATATTGAGCTAATCCTGTAAGTGAATCACAGACAATTAGCAGACATGCGAGAAATGATGTGGAAGCTACAGAGATGTGGTTTATAAAAGAATGATGAGAGCACCGGGAACTGATAAAAAGAGCAGTGAAGATATCTTGAAATAAGGTAACTCACAAAGAGAAGAGGTTACTCACATTAGATGAGGACAGTCCACATTCTGTTTGGTATGTCAGGGGAAGGGACAAGCTGGAGGGGAAAAGAGGCATTGGGAGGTAAAGAGAGAAGATACTGGACAGTTTGACATCATGGCATGTAGGAACATGAGTATCGAAAATTATTGACAGTACACGAGGCTGTGGACAGACATGATCTCCAACGCCTCACGGCATGGACTATAAGAAGATTGGCAGTACACGAGGCAGAAGGCTGTGGACAGACATGATCACCAGCACCACACGGCACGGACTATACGAAGAATATATTTATTGATCACCTTTGGCACAAGTTCGCACTTTTGTTGAACACAATCTGAGACCGTGAACAATAATCAAAGAAAACAATGGAGAAACACGCGACAGACATAGACAGCTTCAACACACAAACCCCCAACTTCAGTTACTTGCCCGAACTCGATAACCACATCACCAGCGACTCTTCCCTTCCCTACCTCCATTTTGACACAGCTGATCATTTCCATGACTTGTATTTCAGCGGAACCGCTGAGACGGAGACACACCTGAAATGCAGAAGAACAGGTAATATACGTCAGACTATATCATTTTTTTAATTTTAATAAATGCGAACTTCGAAAGAAAAGTGCAAGGAAATCGTTCACAGAGTTACGCCAGGACTGTGTCCAGAGAGAGAGTCATCTACATGGGGCAGCTGATGCCACAAGTCCAGGAGTCAATAGGTGCTCTAAGATCTCGGATGACATGTTGGTGGATAAATATTGGTATGTGATAAATAATAAACAACTTGAGTGGAACAAAAGTGACTGTAGGTCAGTCTGGCGCTGGGAGACCCAGCAAGACAGACTCACACTGTACAGCCACATCATCCAGTACATGGACATTCTGAGTTGTGCTTCTCGAGGAGAGTCCATTTGGTATATCGCGGAAAGCAAGGGCAAGCTTGCAGAGAGTGTTAGTAACCTGAAGAAATACTACAAGACTTACAGAGAAGTCTACAGAGACCTCACATCATTATCGGATTCTGGCGCGTCAAAGAAGCAAGACAGACAAATAGACCGCGGGGATCAGAGAACTACTAAGTTGCGTAGTGTAGGAGGAGAAAGAAGACATGTTCATCATAAGATCGTGTCAGGATCTTACTTCTAACTTGGCAATGGCTCGTGTTTTCTGACATGGAGTGAAACACAAAACACAATCATACACTACGAATGATTGTACGAAACACATGGTAACATAACTGAAAACATTTTAATCACATGCTTCAGATAATGCAGCGCTCACAACTACCGGCATTCTCATTTACAATTACGTATGTACAAATCTACAAGATCATCAATGCATACAATAAAGCAGACTCTCAGTCTTCGCAGAGCATACAAGTTTTCGTACATGAAGCATGGAATAATACATTAAATACAAGCCACTTTCTTCCACGTCTGTCCAGTCTCGTAGCCGTCCGTAGTCTGAGTTACCGTCGAGGGTTTCTTGTTGGCCCGGCTTTCAGTTTTCGTGCGCTTTGTGCACCACGCTGACCACTGGCCACTGCGTCGTAGCTGCTAGTTGAGTTCACATTCGTCCTTGTTCGTCGCCTACCAGGCGAGGGCGAGTGAGATTCTGACAGATCGGTAAGATAGATAGTTTGGCCAACAACAGCCCAGTTGTTGATATCATTACTTCTGAACAGTTGAATTCAACACAATGCAAACTTGGTGTAAGTGCGATGGAAACAGATTCGCCAAAATATATGTCCAATGTAAGGTCTTTGGCAACAGAAAGAGGTGCAAACACAAGCAGTGTGAAGTCACAAGATATGAAACATAAATCACATGGTAATAAACTCATACCAGACGACAAGTGTAGAAAGAAAGTTCCCAACAGCTGGTTCAAAAACAATCATCATAAGCAGGAATCCAAGGATAAATGGCGGAAAAGCATGACTTCCTTACACAGACCTGCTAGCTCAAACAGTCAGCGAGAACAGTGTTGTAGCAGGTACAGAACACATTCTGATGACAAAGACACCAAAGGGGACTCTTCATATCCCAGACAAAAACACCATGACACGGGCCCACCCGTAGAAAGTTACCAACTATCGAGGACAGTAACCAGGGTTTATCGTTACGACAAAAGCGGTAAAAAAAAGATTCAAGACATATGTGAAAAAAATATCCTTTCGACAAACAAGGAACACAATATGGAGATAAGGAAAGCCACGGAGAACAAGGGGTACAACAACAACAACAACAACAACAACAACAAGAGAGCTCTCGTCCAGAATTTTATGCCGCAGATTCCGATGGACCAAATCACAAGTTATCTTGTTCAGACAAAACTAGTGGAGTCTTTGATTTGGCCAAGCAAATCATATCTCGATCAGATCAAATTGGAATAGGCTGTGATGGACCCACGCGCAAGTGGCCTTTTCCAGACCACATAGGGGAGACTGGGGAGAAATGGACATAGGGGAGAAATGGACCACCCCCTCTCTGGCCCCTGGCTGTGATGCAATGAAAGTGAAACCATAATAAGTTTGTTTTCCACATCAAACATAGTCCGAATTTTTCATTTGCCATCGACTTCCCGCACAGGTCGTTCCCACGCAAAGTTTGAAAAATTTTCTGCACTAAAGTTTCTTTTTCCAGTTCCAGACACCATCGTATAGCAGACGCATAGTCAGGAATCAGGACAAGGTAATTACGTTAATATCTTTATTTACTTGTTATTTAAGAGTTCATATAAAAATATAGCATATAATATTAGATTTAAGAGACTTTATGGCTGAATAGTTTAATACATTGATGGGGGAGAAATGGACCGGTTCATTTCTCCCCATGGTTCAATTCTCCCCATAGAAGAAATTGACAAGACAGTCTGTTGTTATTAAAAGTGTTGAAGATTGCATTCGAATATCAGCATTATTGATTCTTTTTAATACTGGGGTCTAAATCTAGACCAATAAAACTGTTAACAAATTTGATTTCAGTGATTTATTAAAGATGCACGCCATTCGTGCTATGATCAGTATTTCTTTGCAAATGATAGGCCTACCATTCTAAATGTTATATAATTCTGTCACTCTTTTGTTTCAGATGCCAAGATTGTACATCAGAAACACCAACAAGGGTCTCGTTACGGAGGAACGTATGAGAGAAGCTGTTAATGCTGTGAAAAATGGAATGAAAGTGAGGAAAGCTGCAAGGGAGTACGGCATTGCTCGCTCTACCCTCAATAACAATCTTACAAAAGACAGAGAAGGAAATGGTCTGCCTACTAGACTCGCACCAAATTATAGGCATAGCCTTGTTTTCACAGCTAAGCAAGAAGCTGATTTTGCTAGTTACTTGAAAGATTGTGCAAGAATGTTCCATGGACTCACAACTAACAACGTTCGTATTTTGGCGTACGAGATGGCGAAAGTCAATAACATTGCACATCCTTTAACCTGGGATGAGCAAATGATGGCAGGGAATGACTGGCTTTGTGGATTTTTGCGACGGAATCCAGAGCTGACCATAAGGCAACCTGAGGCAACATCTCTGGCTAGAGCTACAGCTTTCAACAAACATAATATTTGCACCTTCTTCAACATTGTGAAGGAAACCATTACAAAACTAAATGTGAGTGGAGCTCAAATCTACAATTTGGATGAGTCAGGTCTGACCACTGTACAGAAAGTGCCAAAAGTAATTGCCCCACGAGGAGTGAAGCAAATAGGCCAGGTGACATCCAGAGAAAGAGGAGAACTGGTCACAATCTGTTGCATTGTGTCAGCTGCGGGTCACATTATCCCTCCAGTTTTTGTGTTTCCCAGCAAAATTTTTAAGAATTTTATGCTTGCTGGAGCACCTGAAGGTTCCCTTGGCCTTGTGAATGAATCAGGTTGGATGACCCGTGATAATTTCGTCAAAATTATAAATCACTTCATTAAGCATTCAAGACCTTCCAAAGACTTCCCTTTGATTTTGATCTTGGAGAAATCACGATTCCCACATTTCATTTGAATCACTTGAACTGTGCAAGAAAAACAACATTCATGTGATCACGTTGCCACCACACACCTCATCTAAAACTCAGCCCTTGGACCGTTCAGTTTTTGGACCCATGAAGTCAGTCTACAACAATGCGTGTGATTCATGGATGATGAAAAATGTTGGGACACCACTGACAATCTATCAAGTTGCAAATCTAGGAGGCCACGCTTTTCTTAAAGCGGCAACTCCCATTAACATTCAATCAGGCTTTGCAGTGTCAGGTATTTGGCCCTTTAACGAAGATGTTTTTACAGAAGATGATTTTATGCCTTCAGAAATAACGAACAGGCCCATCAGCAAGGACAGTGAAAATGCCACTTTAGAAAGCAATGAACAGACAGGATCAGCATCTCCACATTGTGGTACCAGCACAGACCAAACTGCACAAGAATTTCATGAAAATCAGAAAGAGTGTAATGTTGAGAACCTTGTAGATGACTTGCAGGAAATATCAGGAAGTCTTCAACATAAAGCTACTTCTTCCTTTACTTCGCCTCATGTTTTCAGAGGACTACCAAAAGCTGGTCCGCGAAAAGATTCAAATAATATGAGGAAAAGAGGAAAAACTATGCTGGCTACTTCTACGCCAGAAATTGATCGAATTAGGGAAAGAGCGGTGATGAAAAAAAAGGCAGCAAAAGTTCCACCCAAAAAGGCAAAGAGATAGCTGCTGAAAGAACTTGATGTTGATTCAGATCCAGAAACTGACATTTCGTTTTGTGATGACACAGATTCTGTTGTTTCATTTGGTGAAAATGAGGAGTGTACGGTTAGCTTGACTGGTGTGCGTGAGGTTTTTGAAGGCCAGTGTGTGCTATGTGAATATGGAACAAAGAAGACTTGTGTTTACTATGTAGGAATTGTAAGGGGAGACATTGATGATGATGGTGATGTTGAGGTAAGAGTTCTTGCGCAAGAGTGAGAAGGTTGCTGGTAAATTTGTTAAGCCTAAGGTAGAAGATGTCGCCAGTGTCTCAATTACATATATTAAAGCACAGCTTACTAGATCTACAATCACTGGAACCACCTCTAGGACCAAAGATGGCTATGTCTTCAAAGAAAGTCTTGCAGGCATAAATGTTCGATAAAACTTTATATTAGATTAATATATCATATTAAACTTTTTTTACTGTCGCTTAAAATAATAAAAAAAACTGCAAATATCCTTTTAATGATTATTTATTTCTTATAGCAATATGGATGAGTTGTTGCTGCTTCTTTTTAAAAAAGGTCCATTTCTCCCCACTATGGTCCATTGCTCCCCACGTGCTGGTCCATTTCACCCCAATGGTGGTCAATTTCTCCCCATGTTCATATACATTTTTGAAATGCATTTTGTAAAGAAACATATAGAAATAGATTGCTAAATGTTTTCCCCTTTTAAAATAAATGAATGTACAACATTTTAGTCATGGTTTTGTTATGTTTCGATAAAATCTGTTCCGGTGATGAGCAAAAATTGAAAACTACAAAATTGCTGGTCCATGTCTCCCCTACGCAAGGACTTTGACAGGCAGAACCAGCAGAGTTGCCACAGACCCGGTGTTGCTGTCGTTAAGTCCCAGACAGAAAGAAGCAAGGCGTATGTATCCAGCAGAAGCACTTGCATAAGGGGCCCAAACAAAGACCCTGAGAGTCAGAAGGATGCCAAACGAGACAATGGGAACAGCTTAAGATTCTCCAACAGCAGTGCGTTTGTCCGGGGGCCTGATACTACCTCAGACAGAAAACAAAGCCTTAGCCATGACGCTAACCACACCAAGCAGATTACCAAACGACAGAAAGCATTGTTTTCCGGTGACGAGATCGATGTCACGAGATTAGAGAAGTCTGCACAGGGGGGTACTCACAGAAGTAATCTAACCAAGCAGCCACTGTTTCATTCTGTGGGGCTGAAACCCACCCAGGGTGACCCTTTGCCTGGGAGAACTAGTTCCACAGTACCTGACCTGTCGGGTGGAGGAATTGTGAATAACAACAGTATTGGTGTAGTGCAATGTGACCACAAGACGTCAAGGTATAAGTTGTTTCTTAGAGGAAAGAATGATGGAGATTGTCAAAGACTTAGGGATATATAAGGAAGACCACAGGGGACGAGAAGTCAAGGAGAAGCCTAAGAAGGGATAAAGATCATACCCCTGCCCAGGAGTGGGGATACCAAGGGGAAAGATTAGCCCTACCCAGGGAGTAGGAGGGTGAGTGGTGAGATCGAGAGCCATGAATAGTTCTCTACTCGGACACGCAAGTGTCAACCAAAGAGTTGAGTAACTAGGATCACACCTTCACGAGAAGAGTAGGCAAACAAGTAAACTCTTAATAGAGTTTAGTAGTGGACAGACCACTTGAGGCGTGCTGAGAAACTCCAGCACGTAATGCCTACTAACCCACGAGATCCATCCGCGCGTGGCGTTACCGCCATCGGCGGAGATCGTCAGACGGGGGACTAGACACGAGAGCTAGCACATCGTTATCGACGTTGGGTTTCTTTGTGTAGATATAACTATAGCTAGAGCTTAGGACTGACTTTAGGATAGTGAATACTGTGCATTATCATGTGTTGATATAACCTGTGAATCATTGATGGCTCTGCAATTGTAAATGCCGAGCCGAAATAAAACTTGTGATAAATCCTCTTGTACGCCTTACGAGCTTCGTGTGGTGCAAGAGAAGTGTCCATGAATGCTTGTCCACATCGACACGAACTGACAACATGACTTTTGAGCTGACCTGTTCATATCTCCAGAAATCTGGGTCAAATGGAAAGTCAGAAGACTGCACAACAGACTCCGAGTTTGAGTCTATCAGCCTAGACAATGAAGTGAATAGAAGTAAGGTTTGCGAGAAATGCACCTACAATCTTGTTGGCGCATTCAGCAAGTTTTGCAGTTGCACGCTGCCAGATAACACGACTGTTGTCATAAACAGAAGCGATAACATTAACCATGAGCAGGACATCATCCTTAAAATACACATTCCGGTCCCGGTCGTGTTTGGGTGCAAATGTGACGACAAGAAATACTCGGATCCGGCCGGCAGGAAACAGAAATACAGACGACCTGCTCAAATTGAGTTGGACCAGAATATATGTCCAGCAACTGACCCTCATGCTGGCTGGTCTGTGTACAGGAGTATGTCCAGAACTGTCTTGGACCGGTGCAGTCCTCTTGACCCCAGAGGACGAATGGTGGTCTCTCAAGGAATCAGAAATGACAACAAAACTTCACAGTCGACTCACCTACAGCAAGACACTAGCAAGAACGCGGTAATACAGTCTGACTGTAACAAAGACGACATAAGCAATTTGGTTCAACAAAACGAGACGAAACTTGAGACAGTAAACACACAAGAATTGCTCAAGAATTCATTTTTTACAACAGGAGCTTCAAGACAGTATCAAAGCAGACAATTGGCGAAAGACAGAGGTAAAGAATCGCCGAACGGAGCCAACAAAAGTAATCATGAATCCTGATGTAGTCCTGCGACATGTGGGTGTGGGAGGGTGTCAGACTATTGACAAATCTCACATATTAAGTCTGCTAGATCGTCTATGTAATACAGTTGTTCTACTTTCTCCTCTCTCGTCTGATGAAGAAGACACTGATATTCCCACAAGTGATTGAGTCCAGAAACAGAACTGGAAAATCTCAAATGTTAAGTCTGCTTAATCGTCTGTGTCACACAGTTTTTTTCTCCTTTCTCCTGTCTCATCCGATGAAGAAGACAGTAGCTTCCCCGCAAGACCGACGCTTGAGTCTAGGAACAGAACTGGACATTCTAATATCTCCACAGCCAGCCCATCACGTGAGCCTCGGATCCTGGAAGTCTGTAGTAGTTTGTCTGATATGTGTATCAATAACAACAGCAAGAGTAATGTTAACAACAAGACCATCTTCAACTACACTACAGTCTACTTGTCATGCACAACACACCCACATAATAATATTTCCCCAGACTTGCTCGGCGATCAGTTCTCACACAAATATATTCTACCCCACCCTGTCATTTGTGACAACATACTGACCTCCCAAGTTCTCACGCCGGACAACAGAGTGTTTCTTGTTCATGATAGATCTTTGATGCTTCCATGGGAGACTGATAAATACATCCTGTATGAATGCACCTTGACGAGTCGGGCTAGAGTTGTGAACAAAGTCAGGAGTAGCGATTGTTTTCTTGACGCCTTTTTGATGCAATCTTATGCAATTGTCACACACTATCTGGAATATTTGATCACGGAAATGAAATTAATTTGAAATGTTACCTATTTCAGACCTTTCATTTTATCAAAAGTCAGGATGGTAAACATTGGCAACCCCACCGAATCAGATAATGGTATATTTTATTATCTCACGTGTCTTGTTCTGGCCATTAGGGTGTTGACAATTTGTAACCCGGAAGCAGAAAGCAAACTGAGCTGCGTGAATAAATATGACCGAGATTTCACCATGAGTGACATTTCAGTTTCAGAAAAGAAGATGCTGTCGTGTTTAAGAGAATTGGGAGCAGCACTTGCCAAAGAGTTTGACGGTAACACAGATGGTAAATGTGGCAGGAAGAACCAGTGGCTGGAGGGTTTTAGAACCCCGCACATGTCTCCTGCATGTAAGAGGACAGCTGCAGTTAGCGTTAGAGGGTATCATCTCTGTCTTGTCATGGTTGGCGGGACACTCCCTCCAGACATCAGGTCATACATTGGATGTCTGAATAACGATATATGGCTAGACAAAATGTTGAATTCAAACATCGCCAATATTCAAAACTTAAACACAGAAGAAAGTTATCAGTACGACACAGCTTTACACAAGTTTCGAATGCTTTTGCTTGTGACAACGAATCAAGACAAGAGAACATTGTGTGTTCTTTCCGATTGCCGAAGGCCTGGCTGTTACAGAAATGCGAATCAGGCGAAGCAGGAAACTACACTTGGAAAGAAACTGAGATTGTCTCTCCAGCGAGCAGGACAATCAAAAGGATCGCATCTTGTTCACAGATTGTACCACACAGGGCAAGGACGTGCGGGGCGAGATGTGGACTCCAGGCAGTATCCATATACCACACAGGGCAAGGACGTGCGGGGCGAGATGTGAACTCCGGGCAGTGTCCAGCTACTTCAACTACATGAACACACAGACATGGGTTCTGGCCGCAAGGACGTGAAGAAATGTAACTTCAGCTTGACTTGTGAGCAAATCAACAAGAAAACAGTTGTTATAATACCCGAACAATGTCATGAAATAATTCTTGAAGCAAGTGGCTTGTCCGAATTGAGGAGCTTGCCAAAGATAAAGAAGGGCTGGATAAAGAAGGCATACTCAATAAACTGGCATGTTTCTCGAAGATACGAACGTTTGTAAAACGATACACATCGCTACTTGATAGCGGTGTTAGTCGGAGAAGAATTAATAAAATTAGAGAAGTTTCATTGCTTTTAAACAGCTTAATGAAACACCAAAAAATACACCACGACGGAAGAACATTACAAAATCTGGGCAGGCCACATCTAAACTTCCCCAGAAGCCACGCAAGAAAAAGGAGCGGGAAGAGAAGCAGCGACAGCAACAGGGAAAACCTCAACTGCAGCAAAGAAAACCCCAACATCAGCAACAAGATCAGAAGCAACAAGAACCAGCTGAACAAACACATCTGCCGGAGTTAGTTGAAGCTGCCGAGAGATATAGAGATGTGCAAAGCAGACTCAAGGAAGTTCGAATTAATTTGCTGAAGACTTACAGCGCACAGCAAGTTGCATCGCACAATTCTTCATTGGCCAGTGTGTTTGACCAGCTGCACGAAGACGACGCACGAGCTCGACCCAGCAAGAAAACCCTGGTTTAGCTTCGTCTCGTGAGCAGAGAATGCTTTTCACACTATACCAGCACTTTATCCTCTCAGTAATTGATTATGGATTAGGTCTGCTCACTGTCCCAAAGAGTCAGCTGGTGAAGTTAGAGCGCATACAGAACGAAGCTATGCGGGTCATTCTGGGATGCACTAGATACACCCCAGTAGTGTGTATGCGTTACATCCATGGTCTGCCGAGTGTTGCTGGTAGGCTCAAGGTGATGCAGGCGAAGGCATACATCAGAGTAGCTGCAGACACAGACCACCCACTGCATGAGGCGCTGGACGTAGTTAAGAGTCAGCGACTGATAAGAGGGAAATCATGGATGGCTCAGGCAGAGGATACGATCAGACTTGTGTGCCCCTTGGAGAACATTAGGTGTGGAGAGGAGTGGGTCAGAGTGCCAGCGGAGCAGTCAGAATTGTGCAGAGTTATAATCACATTAAGCCGGGAGTGCAGGGAGTGGCCAGCAGGGGCCACGGAAGTGGAAATCCAGCAACTAATTCAGGACAATGCTCACTCGGGTGATGTGATTATCTACACAGATGGTTCGGTGTCGAGGGGTGAGAAAAGTGGCTGGGGGTTCATAGCCAAAGCCAATGGTCGACGTTTGGGGCAGGAGAGCCTGGCATATGATACCACAACATCCAGCTTAAGAATGGAGGTGGAGGCGGTCACTGCGGCTCTCCGCTGGATGGAGAATACGACACACACACACATCGTGATTGTAACTGACTCAGAAAGCATGCTGACGAGGGTGAGGACGGGCAGGCTTCGTGCGGAGTGGCTTGCTTCGCTTCGGAGGTCACGGGTGACAAGCATCGCCTGGATATTTTCTCCGGGGCATGCCGGTGTGCTGGGAAATGAACAGGCGGACAGATTGGCTGGCTCTGCAGAACTTGGTGGAGTATTGATACATGACAAGGCAGACGTGGTTGCGGCCTTGTGGGAGCACGTGCACACCTCGGAGGAGCAAATGGATTACCATGGTCTGGCAAGAATGAGACAGCGAGGAGTGACGAGGGGATCTGGCCGACGCTCAACGCTCAGAGGAAAGGCGAGACGGACATATAATCAGATTGCTACTGGTACTATTAGTGTTGGAACTCTTCGCTGGCTGCTGAGGATGGGGACGGAGCGCTTATGGGAATGCCCCGAATGCTGTGATGTCGATTCCTAAATCAATCAATCAATCAATCAATCGTGAACATTCTGGAACGTTGGCGCAGATATCAACAGCGAGCACGAGTTTCGTTTGAAGAAGTTCCTATTTTGCCTCTGACTCAGAGCACGAGAAAAACAAGGTACTCAAGTTTGTCCAGCGCATGAACACAACATACAGCAATCAGCTGATCAAAGGTAATGCGGTTGAAAAGGAGCTCCTCAGCAAGTTGTGCAGCCACTACTTGAACATGAACTGGGCCAAGAATCAGATAGGCAAACATCCACAAGTCACCGAATTATTACCGTCCCTAGTTTATTTAGGAACATCATCTAACATGAAGACAAAATATGGAGATGCGCAATGCTCGTCCGCGAACGCTTCTGAAATTGGCCAGCAGGGAGACGGCGGACTTTCAGGTGAGAAATCTAGAATGAGGGCAGGGCTAAATGCTAGCTTAACAGAAAAAGCAAAGACTGCTAGAGCAGACACGGCTTTAGGCGGAGTAAGAAAAACTACAAACAAACTATCAGAAACTAAAACTACGAAGACTAAAAAAGGAAACGAAGTAACTACAGCCGAGGTGATACTAAAACCAGATAAAAGAAACAAAACGGTAAAAAATGTGTCAACGTAAAAGAGCCAACAAGTAAGAGACTTAATCCCGATATCGCGACAGCGTGAACAGGCTGTCGAGTAGACCCCCCTCGCAGGAGGTGAAACTTTTACACTCTATTGAAACCTGGGAGCAAGAGTTTGGCAGGCCGCTCAGCTTGAGACCTGGACGGAGAGCTTCAAGCAGCCGAAGGAAAGCCCAGGACCGGAGAGCTTCAAGCAGCCGAAGGACAGCCCAGGACAGACGCTGCCAGCGAGAAAGGCCAGATCCTCGCAAAAGTGCACACATTTCCAACAACTTGTTCCACAAAAACAGAACATTTTCGTAAACAAGGTGGAAGCCACGAAAACTCCATACATTCGTCAAAGGAAAGCTCACACTCCAACAAACCGGCTCACATATTTCTGTCAGAAATCGATCAGAATGAAACCCCTGAGCGGAGACTGAAGAAGATGGCGATGCGGCTTCGAGTGCCTCAGAAAGCGGTGTAGACACATGGCTGTGCGAGAGCGCCTGGCCAAGCTGTCCATCCACGATCTTGTCAGATCTAAGTCCGCTGAGAAATTCCACATGCCAGATCTTGAAGATCAACAGCAACCCGAGTCCTTAGACACCGAGGAGAAGATGTATAATGAAATGCATGCTCAGTATCTTGAACGCAGCCACACGCTACCTGACCTACAGCACATCAGAGACGGGCAGCTACAAACTGAAGATGACACCGAGCCTGAGAAGTCTTACGAGGCGTTCGGTCTGGGTACTCTGTCGCCCCTAAACCCGGTCATCTCTGAAGAATCTCCGTTTAGCTTCCTCAACCTGGTGGAGCATCCTGCAGTGAACCTCCTCAGCGAGAATTCCAGCAACATCTATAGGCGTCTTGAGGTGAACCTGTACCTCGGAACCACCGGATACACAGAGACAGCCTGAAGTCTGCACAAAGAAGTACCCCAAAGACTAAAGCATCCGAGAGACACAGACAGCAGAAGAGATCTGAACAGACATCAAGCAAAGGTGGGCAATGTTCTGTTGATGAAGATAACAAGGACGACTGCGATCCCATGAAATTTATTGACGAAACGAATGAAATCAAATACATTGCAAATATCGCCGAGTCTCAGTTTACTGGGGAGAGAGGCGTGTTTCACGCAGAGGCCTTACCGTCGGACATGGGAGACGCATTTTTAAGAGACCTGTTGAAAATTAACAGGAATAATGTTGCTGACACTTCTGGGGATAGCACTGGGAAATACTCGCTAATCAGACTGGACGACTCCGACTCGGAGTCAGATATGCCAACACAGATTGCACTGCAGGAGGATGCTGAGAATTCACAAGGCAGCGACGCTGGGAAGCAGAAATTGAAGAAGTAAGAATAATCAGAAGGAGTAGACGAGGTAGAAGAAGGAAACTTCAGTGTAGACAGAAATGTAAGTCGGCAAGGAAATATTAAATCAAATAATAAACCTGACTTCTGGGATATGAGAGGAGAGACTCCGCATCATACAGGGGTACACAATGAGGATTGTGAAGATGAAGCAGAAAATGATTTGTTGGGGCAGATCTCAGCGTTTAATGCAGGCTCGAGGTCACTGGCCAACGTGTCTGACCATTCGATACCCGTGGACTCTGAAAATCTGCAATCGTTGGAGTCCCTGAAGAGAGCAAGCAGCTAACGTCAACTTTCGTGGCGAGTTCCGATATATGCCTCACCTGGGGATGCAGTTCCTAGACTTGAAGGATGGACTCAGGCCACATTATACTACCTCTGTTGTGAAATAAGACAGGTTGGTAGATGCTCGCGGACTTTCAGATGCACGGTTTAAGACTCCTCCAAAGTTGAGCCCCATTGCAGAAGTCACAGAGGAGGATATTGTGTCTCCACCAGAGGAGGGTCAAGGAAGCCACCAGAGCTAAAGTCCGCTTAAGACTGAGCGGTTACACAGGACGTGACCAGGCGTAGCAATTCTAGACACATGTAGGTCAAGTTTAGAGGTCAGTATGAGAGGCAACATTGCCGGGACTGAGCAGACGTGATGTGGCGACCTTGAGTTAGATTTAGGTTCGATTTCTCGGAACCTTTGAATGATCCCGCAGTCAGATTTACCAGACTATGTTCTCGTATTTTCTCTTTCTTGAAAATCCTCGAAAGATCCTGTAGTCAGATTTATGTTGTCTTTCTTGAAATCTTCGAAAGATCCCATAGTCAGAGTTGTATTATCTTTCTTGAAATCCTCGAAAGATCCTGTAGTCAGATTTATGTTATCTTTCTTGGAGTCTTCGATAGACCCCATAGTCAGTTTTATGTACTCTTTCTTGGAGTCGTAGAAAGATCCCGCAGTCAGGTTTACGAGACATTGTTCTCATATGTTCTCTTTCTTGAAATCTAAAGATCCCATGGTCAGATTTAAGCATAGATGGATTGTCCCGACCACAGCCCCACACTTCTCTTTCAAGCTAACATGTTTTCAACATGGAGGGCTTCATCTCTGGCTGACCGACTTTTCTAGTTGCCCTTCTCGATTTCAGAAAATGTTTTTTTCTCTCCTCCCCCACTCTATTATTCTTTAATAGTTGATCAATGTTGTTTATATACAGTGTTATACTTGAAATATATATTGTCTATATTCTGTATTACAGTTGAGATAAGCAGTGTCTATATTCTGTTTTTTTTAAAATATTCTGTGTTATAAAAAAAAAGTTAGTTGCATCCCCTTTACAGGATGTCGCAGTCAACCCCAGCATTTTGAGCTGTTTGTAATTTCTTGGAAGTTTGCGTTCGGTAATTAGCCTTTGCTTTCTGAACGACCGGCACTCATACTATTGTATGAAAACCAACACAAGGCGGTCTACTTCCAAATATCCAGTTTTCGAATCCCCCTCGAGGCGGGAATTTTGTTCACCGGCCTCAGACCCAGGTCAACCAGGTCAAAATGGATCCCGGTCAATTGTATGGGAAACAATGGCGGTCACTGTGATGCTGACCACGTGACCCATGACACGCCGATGGGTGCAAACTATGGAGGTAATTTCATGTGCCTAATACAGCTCATGATGTGCATAGAGAGGGATGTACTTCTCTTTCTTACTACTGAAGAATTAATCTGCACGTAAGGTGATCCTTCTAACTGTCATTTTAACTTTGTCAATGAGGTTATTCTGTACGGTACAAAAATGGCACAATTACCATACACCAAGCACTCTTCAAGGGTGTAAACGAGTCTTTTAATTATTTTACTTTTTTAAACGGCTTGTATTTTTGAGTTGAATTTTCTTCTATACCAAGTGGCGTACATTATACCAAATGTTGAAAATACAGTTTTATCACACTTTTTTTATTACTATTAAATTTATATTTGCACATATCTTTTAGAGTTGTTTACTTCGGAGAGTTGTTTATTGAAATACACAAACTATACAGTTTTAACTTGAGTTGAGTTGAGTTGAGTAAAGAAACGACATCACTGCACTCAGGACATTCCCATACGTGCTCCGTCCCCTCGTTCAACAGCCAGCGAAGAGTCATACTACTAATCGTTCCCACTGCTATCTGATTAAAAGTTCTCCTGGTCTTCCCTCTCAGTTTTGACATTCTTCCAGAACCCCTGCCGATCTCCCGCAATCCCATTCTTTCCACATATGGGTTCTCAATCTGTTCCTCCGCCTTCTTCACCTGGTCCCACAAGCGCACGACCACCTCTCCCTTGTCCATAGGCAAAATACCACCAAGAGGTGCCCTCCCTGCTAGCCTATCAGCCTGTTCATTCCCCCGTACACCCGCATGGCCAGGGCAAAATATCCATACAATTCTGACGATCTGTGACCTCTAAAGCGACGAGAGCCATTCCACACGAAACATTCCTTTCTCCACATTGCTAAGCATACTCTTTGAATCCGTAATGAATAATGAATCTGTGAGCGCCAAATAATACTATGTGTGTCTATTTGTTTAATCGTCTTAGTGGCCTCAACGGTTCTCCCCATTTATTTCTTGTGTTTACGTGTACAGCATTAGAACCGACCAATCATTTCTCTTCTTTAAATGCTTGTTCATATATACTCGACAACAGCATTACGATCCGATGTGTTTGTTATTTCACCTATGCTGGTTTAATATAAATTATGAGACCTATGGTGATATCTCAATGGTTTGATACGAATTCTGTCCATATTCCATAGTTGTTTGGTACATGTGTATGATAGACACGCCCAATGAAGACACTTTTTTTGGAGTGTCTAGTTGGTCGTCCGTCGAAGTACACTTGTTCCTGCAGCGAGGCGCCGTCGTCATTTGGAGGCGACAGGTTCGATCCAGGTCGGTAACTATTATAGCTTTCAAATGTTATGTTGTCTAGTGCGTCTTATAATCTCTATTTCCTTCTTCTTCTGCTGTGAGCGCCAAATAATACTATGTGTGTTTATTTGTTTAATCGTCTTAGTGGCCTCAACGGTTCTCCCCATTTATTTCTTGTGTGCACCACTCCGCCACACTGTTTATCGCCACCTGTAAGTCTTCCACCAAACTAGCCCTGTTTCTGCCCTGTCTGTACAGCAGCACATCATCTGCAAATGTCAAGATTCTACCCACACCTGGAGTCTCAATAGCTGCGATTTTGCTGGTGTAGACATTAAAGAGCACTGGGGACAAGGCAGATCCCTGCGGCAACCCAGGTGTAATAGTATAGTGGTCAGAAGTCCAGGAACCCATGCGCAATGCAACCTTACGCTCATAAAGGACTGCCGCAACCCATCTAACAAGGCAAGGGCAGACCTCCATGTCCAACAGTGTGTGTATTAACCGATCATACCTAACCCTGTTATACGCATACTCCAGGTCAAGAGCTGCCGCCATTGTCTCCTTTTTATCCTTTAAGCCCTCATAGACATCGAATGCAAAAGTTGCAGCATTGGTCCAGGTGTTCATTCCCGGCCGGTAGCTCCCGAGTCCTTGGGGAAGCAAATTCCGACTTTCCAAATGTTGCTGGAGCCTGCGTGCTACTATTTTTTCGAGGACTTTGCCATACGTGTTTTGCAGGGTTATGATTCGGTATCCATTAAGACTGGAGTGATCCTTACCTGGCTTTGGGAGGGGGACCAGGTAGCTATGCAGCCAATCGTGGGGTATTTCCGCCGCATTGATGATTAGGTTGAAACAAAGAGCCATCTACTCCAAGTCCTCATTATTTATGTTCCTCATATGGGAGTACCTCACCCCATCCGGACCTGGCGCTGTGTCTTTAGCCCGCTTCAGTACCCGTCTAATGTCCTCCACTTTAATCTCACAGTCCTCCTTCCCAGTGACCCGTGACAAGGCTTCTCTGACGTTATCTCTAATAGCCCTATCTTGCTGATCCGTCTGTTTTAAAAATCGAGCAAGAAGAGCCTCCCCTGTGTCCTTGTCAGTTGTCATAGGTCGGTTGTTATCATCATAAACGGTGCCATGTGTACCAGGCATCACCTGTCTCTTCATCTGCTGGTGCAGCCTCCAGAATTTTCCCAAAGTCACATCCCCTCCGACTTCATTGATAAACTGTCCCCACTTAATCCTCTTTGCCTCTGCTGCCTGGAGTTTAAAATCCTGCACTTTTACTTTTTTATACCTTTCAGCCTATTCCAATTCTGTCTCAACTGAATTGGTTGCCTGCTAATTCCTTATCCTATTGCTATACTTTTTTAAGTGATTCAGTGCCAAACAAAAAGTAGGCTTGGACTAAATATAGTACACAATCACATGAACAAGTATTATAATGTAAGTTTCCGCTTACTGAGCATTACAATTGTAGAAAATACCACGAAACAAAACAAATTACGCGATGAGCCTACTATGGCGATATATCGATATATTATCCCTCGGCACTGAATCAATTAAGGCTGGAATTGTCCCTTACCCGGCCTCCGTGAGGTAGACTATTGCTACCCGTGTGTATTTTTGTGTCCAGACAACTGTGGTGCACGGTTTCATTCTATATTGCTTATTAATCTTATATATAAATTAGGATCTCCGTCTGTCTGTCTGTCTGTATGTATGTATGTATGTCCTTTATTTGTTCGCGAACGGCCCATCCGATTGAGATGAAATTTTCTACACGCCGTCCTTTCATTCCAGCGCTGCCAACTGTGATATTTTGTTAGTGTGAAATCGCCTGCTTACTCAGTATTATTTCATTTTTCATTATAATTTCATATATCTCAGGGGACCTAACTCTGTAAAAGTTATTTCAAGGGGCATAACTTTTCTGTATAACTTATAGTCATATTGTGGCATCGTTTTCAAAGATTTATAAACTCTTTGTCCATAGTTATGTACCGGCATATGAGTTATAATAAATAATGATACAATCTGTAAGGCATTTCAAAGTTTTCATAAAAATAATGCACAATGCATAACATTGTAACTCATCTTTTTTTGCTTAAGAAGTTACTGTAGTCATGCAGGTGATTAGAAAGAGTTTTCATTAACAATAATGGATGGTGTGTGGAAGGACATTCTTTTAAGTTACTTTTTTTGTTGTATGAATTTAATGAGAACTTATATGACTACTTATATGAATTAAATGAGATGCTCCCCACCAGGGACTGGGTGAAGCCGGACAGGGTCAGGCAGACAGATAGACAGACAGAAGACAGACAGATAGACAGTCGGGAACAGGAACTTATATGACTACTTATATAAATTAAATGAGATGCTTCACACCAGGAGCTGGGCGATGCCGGGCCGGGTCAGACAGACAGACAGACAGACAGACAGACAGACAGACAGACAGACAGACAGACAGACAGACAGACAGACAGTCGGTAACGGGAACGGGAACTTATATGACTACTTATATGAATTAAATGAGATGCTCCCCACCAGGGTCTGGGCGAAGCCGGGCAGGGTCAGCTAGTCTTATATATAAATTAGGATGTATGTATGTAAATATATATGTATGTATGTATGTCCTTTATGCGTTCGCGAACGGTCCATCCGATTGAGATGAAATTTTCTACACGTCTTCCTTTCATTCTCGCGCTGCCAACTGTCATATTTTTTTTTCTTCCTCCTCCTCCCTCCTCCCCCTCCCTAAATACGTACGTAAATATATGATGATGATGATGAAAGAATCCCCGAACCACAACGCTAGGGAAAGCGAAGAAAATGACGTGACTACACAGAATCGTCACACGGCAATCATCATCATCATCAAGTGCCGTGCCGGCTGGCGTAGGCGTTCATGGCTCTCCGTAGATCTCGGTCTTTGGTTTTCTGGATCAACTCTGCTGCTGATATTCCTCCATGCCACGGCAATATCAATAACAATTCATCTTTTTATGTGTAAGGAAGTTATCTACAGTCATGTAGAAGGGAAGAACAATCAATGGAAGGACCGAAATCACAGAACCTAGACGAGTATGAATTCGGAATGGCAAACTCCCTCCTCCTCTCTTCTCCTCCTCCCTCTACCTCCTCCCTCCACCCTTCCTCCTCCTCTCTCCTCCTCCTCTCCTCCTCCTCTACCTCCCCTCCTCCTCCTCCCTCCTCCCTCTCCCTCCTCCTTCTCCCTCTTCCTCTCCCTTCCTCCTCCATCCTCCTCCCTCCTACTTCTTCCTCCTTCTCCCTCCGCCTCCTCCCTCCTCCTCCTCCCTCCTCTTCCCTCTCCCTCCTCCTCCCTCCTCCTCCTGCCTCCTTCTACCTCATCCTCCTCCTCCCTCTTCCTCCTCCATCCTACTCCCTCCTCCTCCCTTCTCCTCCTCCCTCCTCCTCCTCCCTCTACCTCCTCCTCCTCCCTCTACCTCCTCCCTCCACCCTCCTCCCTTCTCCTCCTCTTCCTCCTCCCTTTCCTTCCTCCTCCTCCTCCTCCTCCCTCCTCCTCCTCTTCCACCTCCCTTTCCTTCCTCCCCTCCTCATTCTCCCTCCTCCTCCTTCTCCCTCCTCCTTCCTCCTTCTCCCTCCTCCTCCTCTCCCCTCCTCCTCCCTCCTTCCCTCCTCCCTCCTCCTCCCTTCTCCTCCTCCCTCCTTCTCCCTCCTCCTCCTCCTCCTCTCCCCTCCTCCAATTCCTACCCTCTTCCTCTTCCCCTCCCCTCCTCCCTCTCCCTCCTCTTCCTCCTCCATCCTCCTCCTCCCTCTTCCTCCTCATCCTCCCCTTCCTCCTTCTTCCTCCTCCTCCCTCCTCCTCCTTCTTCCTCCTCCTCCTACCTACGCCCTCCTCCTCCTCTCTCCTCCTCCCTCCTCCTCTTCCTCCCTCCTCCTCCCTCCTCCTCCCTCATCCTCCCTCCTCCTCCTCCCTCCTCCTCCGCCCTCCTCCTCCTCTCTCCTCCTCCTTCCTCATCCCTCCTCCTCCATCCTACTCCTCCCTCCTCCTCCCAATCCCTACTCTTCCCTCCTATTCCTCCCTACTCCTCCTCCCTCCTCTTTCCTCCTCCTCCTCTCTCCGCCTATCTCTTCCTCCCTCCTCCTCCTCCCTCCTCCACCTCCCTCTTCTTCCTCCCTCCTCCGACTCCTCCTTTTTCTTCTTCTTCTGCTGCTGCTGCCGCCGCTCCATTTACCCAAGTTAATTGTTGGGGGAAGATGTAAAGATCTTTCAAGTGCTCTTTCTATTGCTTTTTGTAAGTTGGTCTTCGTTTATCTAAGGTTGTTCTAACTGCAAACAATAAATGATTAGGCAGGCAAGCAGACAGACAGATAGACAGAGAGGGAGGGAGGGACGGACAGACAGACAGACAGACAGACAGACAGACAGACAGACAGATAGTCGGGATATAGACATATGTCTGTATGTCCTTTATGCGTTCCCGAACGGTCCATCCGATTGAGATGAAATTTTCTACACGTCTTCCTTTCATTCCAGCGCAGCCAACTGTGATATTTTTTAGTGTGAAATCCTCTGCTTACTTAATATTATTTAATTTTTTAATTTACATTATAATTTATATACAGCGAGGGGACTTAACTCTAGAAAAGTTATTTCAAGGGGCATAACTTTTAATAACATTGCTGTATAACTTATAGTCATATTGTTGCATCGTTTTCAAAGATTTATAAACTCTTTGTCTATAGTTATGTACCGGCATATGAGTTATAATAAATAATGATACAATCTTTAAGGCATTTTCAAAGTTTTCATAAAAATAATGCATAATGCATAACATTGTAACTCATCTTTTTATGCTTACGAAGTTATCTACAGTCATGCAGGTGATTAGAAACGGTTTTCATTAGAAATAATGGATGGTGTGTGGAAGGACATTCTTTTAAGTTACTTTATTTTGTTGTATGAATTTAATGAGACGCTACCCGCCAGGAGCTGGGCGAAGCCACGCCGGGTCAGATAGATAGACAGACCCACCTTTTCGCTGCAGTTATCTACAGGCATATGCGTTATAATCCTCCTCCTCCTCCTACCCTCTTCCTCTTCCCCTCCCCCTCTCCATCCTCCTCCTCCCTCTTTCTCCTCCTCCTCCTTCCTCCTCCCTCTTCCTCCTCCTCCTTCCTCCTCCTCCTCCCTCTTCCTCCTCCACCTCCTCGCCCTCCTCCCTCCTCCTAATCACTCCTCTTCCTTCCTCCTCCCTTCTCCTCCTACTCCCTCCTCCTCCCTCCTCCTCCTCCTACGTCCTCCCCCTCACCCCCTCTTCCCTCCTCCTCCTTCTCCTCCCTTTTTCTCCCTCCTCCTCCTATCTCCTCCTCCCCTTACTCCTCCCTCCTCCTCCCTTCTCCTCCTCCCTCCTCATCTTCTCTCCTCCTCCCTCCTCCTCCTCCCTCCACACCCCTCCTCCTCCTCCCTCTTCCTCCTCCTCTCTCCTCATCCTCCTCCTCCGCCTCCTTCTCCCTCCCTCCTCCTTCTCTCCTCCTCCCTCTCCTCCATCTTCCTCCTCTCCCTCTTCCTCCTCCTCTTCCTCCTCCTCCCTCATCCTCCCTCCTGCGCTCCTTCCCTCCTCCATTCCTCCCTCCTCCTTCTCCCTCCTCCCTTCTCCTTCTTCCTATCCCTTCTGCCTCTCCTCCTTCCCTCCCTTCTCCCTCCTCCACCTCCCTCCTCCTCCTCGTCTCCTCCTCTCCCCTCCTCCTTCCATCTTCCTCCCCCCCTCCTCCTCTCTACCTCTCCTCCCTCTCTCCGGCTCTCCTCCTCTCTCTGCGTCCTCCTAATCACTTCCTCCCCCTCCTTCTCCCTCCCTCCTTCTCCTCCTCCCTCTTCTTCCCCCTCATTCCTTCCCTCCTTCCTCCTTCCCTTCTCCCTCCTCTTCCTCCTCCTCCCTATCTCCTCCTCCTCCTCCTCCTCTCTCCCTCCCTTCTCTTCCTCTCTCCCTCCTCCTCTACCTCCTCCCTCCTCCTATCCTCCTCCTCCTCCTCCTCCTCTCTTAATCCCTCCTCCTCCCTCCTATTCCTCCCTACTCCTACTCCTCCCTCCTCTTCCCTCCTCTTCCTCCTCCTCCTCTCTCCGCCTATCTCTTCCTCCCTCCTCCTCCTCCCTCCTCCTCCCTCCTCCACCTCCCTCTTCCTCCTCCCAGCTCCTACTCCTCCTTTTTCTTCTTCTGCTGCTGCTGCTGCCGCCGCTCCATTTACCCAAGTTAATTGTTGGGGAAGATGTAAAGACCTTTCAAGTGCTCTTTCTAATGCTTTTTGTAAGTTGGTCTTCGTTTATCTAGGTTGTTCTAACTGCAACCAATAAATGATTAGACAGACAGGCAGACAGACAGACAGACAGACAGACAGACAGACAGACAGACAGACAGACGGGAACGGGAACTTATATGACTACTTATATGAATTAAATGAGATGCTCCCCATCAGGGGCTGGGCGAATGCGGGCAGGGTCAGGCAGACAGATAGACAGACAGACAGACAGACAGATAGACAGTCGGGAACGGGAACTTATATGACTACTTATATGAATTAAATGAGATGCTCCCCATCAGGGGCTGGGCGAATGCGGGCAGGGTCAGGCAGACAGATAGACAGACAGACAGACAGACAGATAGACAGTCGGGAACGGGAACTTATATGACTACTTATATGAATTAAATGAGATGCTCCACACCAGGAGCTGGGCGATGCCGGGCCGGGTCAGACAGACAGACAGACAGACAGACAGACAGACAGACAGATAGTCGGTAACGGGAACGAGAACTTATATGACTACTTATATGAATTAAATGAGATGCTCCCCACCAGGGACTGGGCGAAGCCGGGCCGAGTCAGCTAGTTGATCAAATAAAACGGTATGGGCTGCGCCCAGCTCATTCGCTCCGAATTTTCTGCGTTTGGGTGTATGATTATGTGGGTTGCAGTTTCATATCATTTGCACATGGAAACGTCATAGAGTTTTGAGGTATTTTATAGAGATAGCTGTCCCACCAACAAACTCGTCTCCTCTCAGTGACCACCGCCTGTGTTGGTCCACGGCTGCTTATTCAACATATTCAAAGCCAAACCCTAGTCAAAATATTTAGAGGCCACTCTACCATCGCTACTCCACCATCGGCCATACGGTGGAGGAGCCTAGTAGTAGGATATGCTCCTACCCCATGGAGAGAAACGTAAAAATATTTAAAACGTAATATGGTTTTGTTTTAGACATATCAACATGGTGGATATGCTTGCAGATCTACAAATTGATGGGAAAGACATTAGACTTATCAAAAACATATATTGGAAACAACAAGCTGCAATAAGGATTGATAATGAAGTGGGACAGTATCGGCCAATTAGGAGAGGTGTTAGGCAGGGATGTGTGATGTCTCCAGATCTTTTTTCCGTATACAGTGAAAATATTTTCAGAAATGTAGAGGATATAAATGGATTCAGCATTGGAGGACGAAACATCAATAACATTAGATATGCAGATGATACAGTATTAATTGCAGACAACGCGCAGGACCTGCAACAATTAGTAGATGCGGTTGTTGTACACAGTGAGCAACTGGGGTTAGAATTAAATTGTAAAAAGACTCAGGTTATGGTCGTCACTAGGAAGGAAGAAGTGCCACAATGTAATATACAAGTAAATGGAAATATTCTTCAACAAGTGAATCGGTACAATTATCTTGGAACAGTCATAACATCTGATGGGAGATGCCTTGAAGAGATTAGAACAAGAATCGCCATGGCGAAAGTAGCCTTTAGCAAGATGAAAAACATTCTGACCAATAAAAAGATGTCAATTGAAACGAGAAAAAGAGTGTTAAGGAGATACATAGAGCCTGTTCTTTTGTATGGATGTGAAACTTGGACAATGAGCAGTCAAGCTGAAAAGCATCTGATGGCTGCATAAATGTGGTTTCTGAGGAAAATGCAAAGAATACCATGGACAGACAGAAAAACCAATGACCAAGTACTACAGGAGACAAATGAACATCGTAAACTGATTAGAGAAATTAGACGTAGACAGTCAAATATTTTTGGACATGTTATGAGAAGAAATGGATTGGAGAACTTAGTGACAACTGGCAAGATCGAAGGGAACAGACCAAGAAGAAGACCGAGAGGAAAATACCTGGATGGCTTGGCCACATGGCATGGACGAGACAGGAACACTGAGCTGATCCACGACACTGGTGATCGAGTGAAATGGCGAGTCATGACCGCCCACGCTTTCCGGCATGGCACATGATTGATTGATTGAATATGGTTCATTAATCCATTCAGTAGCGTGTCCTTTGCAAAACCTCACTCCCATAAAATCGGTATGGAAAACTTTTCGGTCATAAACAAGATGTCCCACGTCCGATACACCCATCTGGAGATCATCCGCCACATCCTACACCCATCTTCTCTTTGGCCTTCCCCTTCCTCTCTTCCCAGGCATATGCCCCTCCATTATTGTTCTCTCCAAACTTTCGTGACGTTTCAAGTGACCAACATATTTCAATTTTCTTTATATTATTGTTTTTAGTAGCCATCCTTATTCAATATTTAGCTCTTATTGCATGGATGCATTTGTTCTTTTCTGTATCCAAGATATTATTAGAACACGTCTATGGCATTTATATTCAAAGTCCATTATGCGCTATTCAGCTTGTTAAGTAAGTGTCCAGGTCTCACAGGCGTATGTTGCAATGGGAAAGATGCAGGCTCTTAAAATCTAATGTTTGTAGTTCTATATGTCCCCCTCCACCATTTATTCCGTTGTTTTAGTTTCTGAAGAACAATAGCTATTCGTATTTTACTTTCCTTAATATGGCAAACGAGTAAATAAAAACGAATCAGGGAGAAGAATGTGAAAAAAATACAAATGAAAAATCAAAACACAGAGACAACAAAAGCGACAATCATGCGAGATATTTGAAGAAATTTGTATTTGTGAGCTGAAATTCTTGCCCAATAAAGTGGCGTACAGTTTGGAAAGCGTTGCTCCTACAGTTTTATTACATTCCTCTTCTTCTTCTTCGTCTGCTGTTGCTGCTGTTAATATCCCAAAGGTAAATGTCCATGGAATGCCCCTGCTTTCCCTTGAAGGCTGACCGTGAAGTCTTCGACCTTTCTAACTTGGCCAGCTGGGATGTGGACGGTACAACAACAATGAGAGTCCCACAGGACGGCTAACCTGATTTTTAAATAAAACACCCGCTGAAGTCGGATGTCTTGGCCTAAGGGTTTTGGCCCAAGGGTGCATAGCGAGGCACACCGCAATCAGTCTGAAAAAGACACTCCGGGTGAA
This sequence comes from Cepaea nemoralis, assembly GCA_014155875.1. Lineage (NCBI taxonomy): Eukaryota > Metazoa > Mollusca > Gastropoda > Stylommatophora > Helicidae > Cepaea > Cepaea nemoralis. Next base: position 174,265 of record JACEFZ010002376.1, read on the forward strand.
CGCAGAAGAAGAAGAAATCTCAAAGGAGCGTTGGGCTTCAAACAAGACACTCCGTGCCCTTTATAGACTTTGAACGACTGTTCCTGTTACATTCATCATCATCATCATCATCATCATCATCATCATCATCATCATCATCATCATCATCATCATCATCGTCGTCGTCGTCGTCGTCGGCGTCGTCGTCTTCGTCGTCAATATTAATATCATCTTCATCATCCAAATTATTATCATCAATTTCATCATCATCATCATCATCATCATCATCATCATCATCATCATCATCAACAACAACAACGTCATCATCATCATCATCATCATCATCATCATCATCATCATCATCATCATCATCATCAACAACAACAACAACGTCATCATCATCATCATCATCAACGTCATCATAATCAAAATCGCCATCATCATCATCAACACTATAATTAACATCAACATCATCATCATGAACAACACCATCAACAACACCATCATCATCAACATTAGCATCATCATCAACAACAATATCATCAACACTATCATCAACAACAATATCATCAACATCATCATCATCATCATCATCATCATCATCATCATCATCATCATCATCATCATCATCATCAACATCATCATCATCATCATCATCATCATCATCATCAAGCAGGAAAGGCATCCCAGTAAGAAGCATTCAATGAAGCATGATTATGTTGACCGAATGTCCTTGACATCCAAACAAGTTGATTACACTTTGACGTAGGAACGTGTTAAGAAACTGCCCAGATATGAAGCATTCACAGCTTCATATTTCGAGATTCCCACTGACTCTATTTTTCCCTCTGTCCATTGTTTAAATGGTCGGTCTCTACTTCTGGTTCCGTCTAGTCCAGTGTTTCCCAACGTGGGGCCCACGCCCCACAGGGGGGCAATTCGATTGTTCAGGGGGGCAATTCGATTGTTAAGGGGAGCAATTCGAAAATGGACTCGTCCAGAGTTTAAGTTAACCGTATGGCGACTCTCAGTCGCTACTCGAGCTGGGTAAACGTCCAGTATAAGTCAGATCTGTCCGCCATGTTAGTAGCCGTGATTTCATTGTTAGACGTTAGAGGCGAACTACTGGTTATACTGGGCTGGCACTAAGCATTTTGCGCTATTTGTTCTGAATGGTGCGAAATGCTTAGTGCCGGGATCTCAGTTTCTGCAGTGTTTCGCAGTAACGCTCAGCATTCACCGTTGGTGTTAATTTGAAATAAGCGTCCGTTAAATTGTTGTAAAAGTCTCGTTGTTTTAAAACATATATACATTGTATAAATATAAGTGATATATAAATGGTATGTAAATTCAATTGGTAATTTTTATTAATTTCAGTTTTAGAAGCATCATTTTCCAGAAAAATTTGTCAAATGAAAAAGTATGTTTTTTTTTTTTGTGGTGGGGTAAATGTGCCATACATATTTAAATATGCATTTTTAGTCTACGTTTACTCCAGTTCATATTATATTTTTTAGTTTTTAATTGATCTTATATTTATTTATTTCAGCCCATAGTGAAATGAGTGGTGCAAGCAAGAAAACAATTTGTCAGTATTCGGAGGAATATTTAAAATTTGGTTTCATACCCGCTGTCCACGATGAACGGTCACCTTTTTGTCTTTTATGCCAACAATGCTTGACCAATGAATCAATGAAACGGGGTCATCTTGAGGCGCATTTGAAGGCGAAACATAATGCTCATATTAATTCAGATTTGAATTACTTTCAAACTTTAAAGAAAAATTTTGAAAAAAGAGTAACATTAAAGTCTCTATTTACTGCTCATAATGCAACTATCAATCGTAATCTTGAGGCTAGTTATCAAATTTCATTACTCATCGCTAAATCTGGGAAAAGTCATACTATAGGGGAGAATTTAATCAAACCATCAATATCAGCATTTCTTAAAACGGTTCTGGAAAAAGATGACAAAGACTTTAAAGCTATGCCACAAAGTAACAATACTGTTAGCAGAAGAATAGACGAAATGAGTGAGGATATTGAAATACAACTTGTTGAAAAGCTGAAAACAAGAAAATTCTCGGTGCAAATGGATGAATCAACTTTGAGAGACAGTGAGGCCGTACTTATAACTAACATAAGATGTATTGATAAAGGTGATTTTGCTGAAGAAATGATGTTCTGTAAATCATTAGAAAGCACCACTACCTCCAAAGATATATATAGAAAGCTAAAAAATTACTTAGATGTCAATAATATCCATCCATCATGTGCCATGCCGGAAAGCGTGGGCGGTCATGACTCGCCATTTCACTCGATCACCAGAGTCGTGGATCAGCTCATTGTTCCTGTCTCGACCATGCCATGTGGCCAAGTCATCCAGGTATTTACTTCTCGGTCTTCCCCTTGGTCTGTTCCCTTCGATCTTGCCAGTTGTCACCAAGTTCTCCAATTCATTTCTTCTCATAACATGTCCAAAAAATTTTGACAGTCTACATCTAATTTCTCTAATCAATTTACGATTTTCATTTGTCTCCTGTAGTACGTGGTCATTGGTTTTTCTGTCTGTCCATGGTATTCTTTGCATTCTCCTCAGAAACCACATTTCTACAGCCATCAGATGTTTTTCAGCTTGACTGCTCATTGTCCAATAATATACCAATGACTGCTCATTGTCCAATAATATACCAATGAAAAATATAACATCTTGTGCTGCAGATGGTGCTCCTAATATGATGGGGAAGAAAATGGTTGCTTAAAATTGATGAAAGATGAGAATCCAGAAATGCTTCTTGTGCATTGTGTTATTCACAGGGAAAACCTGGTAGCTAAAAACATTTCGCCTGTTCTAAATGAAGTACTAAATTTAGTTATAAAGTGTATCAATGCCGTTAAAGCTAGTGCCAAATGTGAACGACTCTTCAAGTTATTTTGTGAAGAACAAAATGAAGACCATGTGAGACATACTTCACACTGAAGTAAGATGGCTCTCGAAAGGGAACTGCTTGAAAAGATTTATGGAACTATTTGATACTCTTAGTGATTTTTTAAGCGACAAACCTGAAATGAAAAATCTGTTAACGGTCGATGGTAAGGCATTTGTGAGTTATTTAGCCCTTATCTTTGAAAAACTAAATATATTAATTAAACAACTTCAAGGAACAAATAAAACTCTTGTCGATGCAAAAGCGAAGATATTTGGTTTCATTACCTTTATTGAATTATGTCAGACATATATTTACAACAAAAATTTTGTAAAGTTTCATTGGCTCCAAAAATGTGAAGTGACTGATACCGCTATATATGTTATTGTCGATCATCTGAAAATTTTATCGGCTGATTTAAAAGAAAGATTTTCTGATTTGAAACAAATTGATTTCCCAACTTGGATGATGCAGCCAATGTTAGTGGATTTGTCTGATATTTCAAATATGCAGTATCAAGAAGAACTCGCAGAAATGCAAAATCATGAGTCAATTAAAACTTTATTTAATATAAAAGGAGCGATGGCATGGCTTTGTGAGGAAACCGAAATCAAATATCCAAATGCAACCAAATGTGCAAGAGAACTATTGTTACCGTTTCCATCTTCATATTTAGCTGAATGCGGATATAGTGCCATAAATGATTTGCTGCTAAAAAAAGAAAGAAATCGGCTTTATATAACAAAACGGGGAGACTTGAGACTGAAGTTAACTAAATTGGAACCTGACATAAAATCTCTTTGCAGCAAGCATCAAGCGCAAGGATCTCACTAAATTTAAATAATAAATAATTACTAATAATTAAAATAATATAGAAAAATTTTCATTAAAATTATTTTGTACTTGAATTTCAGTTCTCAGTTATATGTTTTGAAAATTTACTTACTGTGTTTGCTCAATAATTTCCTAGTGATTTCTTCCTAAAACCTATCATTCAAGTTTCTTTAGTGAACATTTCAATTTTTGAATATTAAAAATTATGTATATGTTTTTTTTTGGGGGGGGGGGGGCATAAGAATTTTAGAAAGGCTTACGTGGGGCGTAGCACAAAAAAGGTTGGGAAACACTGGTCTAGTCTGTACATCATTGCATGTCGTGGTATACTGCCAGTTGGTAGCCAAGTTGTATGGCCGAACCAATTCACTTGCTGTTTTCTAATGAAATCTAGCTCTGCTATTACCCCTACTCTAATCCTGATTTCATCATTTCTGATTTTCTCTCTTATGTTTCTATATTTCCACTGAGCGGCTGGCCGAGTGGCTAGTATGCCGGACTCTCCTTCGGGAGATCCGGGTTCTAATCCTCGGTAAGGCGTGGAGTTTTTTCTGTCCGGGGCAAAAAGAAAGCCATAACCTGCACAGTTCGTGGCGACTGCACTAGCTAGGCGTCCTTAATTCCACAGGCTCAAGACCCCCCTGTCCTACACCGCAAGGTACTATAGGCAGTAAATGACAGAAGGTAAAATCTTTCCACATAAAACACAAACAGCCAAAACATGAGGGGGCTTGATTTCGACGTCCTGTAAAGAACATAGAACTGAATTTAGCTGTCATAAACAACGTCACTCCAGCGCCAGGAAGGGTGCGATTTGTATTTAGTGTTGAACTCTTCGCTGGCTGTTGAAGATGAGGACGGAGCACGTATGGGAATATCCCAAGTTCGGTTATGTCCGTTCTGGACTGGCCTTCGTTGATGGCGATAGGAATGGTGATGATGATGGTGACGATGATGATGATGATGTTACTAATGATAATAATGATGGTAATGATGATGACAATCGTGACAATGATAATAATGATGGTGCTATTGAGAATAATGATTATGTTGATGATGATCATGATGATACAGCTGATGATGATGATGATGATGATGATGATGATGATGATGATGTTACTGATGATAATAATGATGGTAAGAATGATGGTGCTATTGAGAATAATGATTATGTTGATGAAGATGATGATGATGATACAGTTGATGATGATGATGAAGATGAGGATGAGGACAATAATGTTGCAGTTGTTGTTGTTGTTGATGATGATGATGATGATTATGATGATGATGATGATAATGATGATGATGACGATGATGATGATGATGATGATCATTTGTGGCTGGAGGTTGGCATGGCCGAATGGATAAGAGCGCAGTCTTTTATACTTCCGGTGTGCTGATACCGATGAGGCGGGTTCAACCCGTACACCGGACAGTTGGGCTAAAATGTTGACTTCTCATCCTTGACTTGGTGACGTAAATTACAACTAGCTCAGAAGTCGGAGTAGTTTCGCCGGATGACGATGGACACTGATAACAGGGAAATCTTGCCCACACACAAAAATCAGTTCAGTGCACTAGAAGTAGTAGCACAGTGATTCTCAACCGGTGGGGAATTCCCCCCCAGGGGGGAATTTCAGGGTTTCCAGGGGGGGAATGAAGACCATTTCAAGATCGTGTTAATACAAGAACCGATTACTTGACATAGTTTTTCCCTTCATATTTTACAGTTATGTATGTCTTGTCCTTCTAAAATTCATTTTATAAAGTAAGTAGACCCACAAATCATGTTTGATGTGGATGTCTAGACTTGTTTTAGTATATTCTATTACATTTGCCTTCCACTTTTACGTATACTTTTTTAGATAGGAAATATGAGGGGGGGGGGGGGGGGGGGAGAATGACGTTCTGAAAATACGGTGAAGGGGGGAACGGGCCAAAATTTGATAGAGGGGGGGGGGAAGATGGCATTCTGAAAAATATGGTGAAGGGGGGAATGGGCCAAAAAAGGTTGAGAACCACTGTAGTAGCACGTATATGGACTACGCTTGAGTTCAAACCGAGTTAACACTTGTTCTTTGAACGACTGACTTCTCTTACCATCAAAATCAACACAAGGCTGTCTGCTTCCACATTACCTGCACCTGATCTCTAACCCGCGACTCACTTCTGCCATCATCTGTTATTTCATGTCCAAGATAGGAGAAACTTGTTACTTGTTCTAGTATCTGCCCGTTTGATTAATTGATTGATTGATTTAGGAACCGACATCACAGCATTCGGGACATTCCCATAAGCGCTCCGTCGCCATCCTCAGCAGCCAGCGAAGAGTTCCAACACTAATAGTTCCAGTAGCAATCTGATTATATGTCCGTCTCGCCTTTCCTCTGAGCGTCGAGCATCGGCCAGATCCCCTCGTCACACCTCGCTGCCTCATTCTTACCAGACTATGATGATCCATTTGCTCCTCCGAGGTGTACACGTGCTCCCACAAGGTCGCAACCACGTCTGCCTTGTCATGCATCAATACTCCATCAAGTTTTGCCGAGCCAGCCAATCTGTCCACCTGTTCATTCCGCAGCACACCGGCATGCCCCGAAGAAAAGATCCAGGTGATGCTTGCTACCTGTGACCTCCGAAGCGAAGCAAGCCACTCTGCACGAAGCATGCCTGTCCTCACTCTCCTCAGCATGCTTTCTGAGTCAGTTACAATCACAATGTGTGTATGTATCGTGTTCTCTATCCAGCGGAAAGCTGCACTGACCGCCTCCACCTCCATTCTTAAGCTAGATGTTGTGTTATCATACGCCAGGCTCTAATGCACCAAACATCGACAATTAGCATTTGCTAAGAATCCCCAGGCACTTCTCCTACCTCTCAACACCGAACCATCCGTGTAGATAATCACATCACCCGGGCGAAAAATATCCTGAATTAGTTGCTGAATTTCCACTTCCGTGGCCCCTGCAGGTCACTCCCTGCACTCCCGGCTCAATGTGATTATAACTCTGCACAAGTCTGACTGCTCGGCTGGCACTCTGACCCACTCCTCTCCTCGCCTGATGTTCTCGAAGGGGCACACCTGTCTGATCGTATCCTCCGCCTCTGCCCGTTTACTATGATGTGCATTGATGATCTCTCCTTTCCACTGCTAATTATCTGAGTTTTCGTTTTCAGGATGTTAATATCTAAGCTACATTCTGCACTATGCATGTTTACTTGTTCCACTAAGTTTTGTGTCTCTTGCTCGCTTTCTGACAGTCCACGCATGGGCGTTGACAGAGTTGAAGGTTAGTTGCGTCTTCTTTACAGGACGTTGCATTCAATTTTGATTTATTAGCTTTTTGTGATCTACGAGGGAATTTTACCTTCTGTAATTGTGCATAGAGGTCAGCTTGGCCGCCAGGTTTATCGTCTTCGTCGCAAACGGTCAATAGAGACTAGGTGTGATTGCAACGTCCTGGAGAGGACGCGCGTTTTTATGGACGAATAAGAAAGTTTGCCGTTACTTTCTGCACAAGACATCGAAATCAACGCAAACGGTCTGTTTCCGATTCACCCGCTGCTACTGTCGAACCATCAACTCAGTATGTCCGTAAGGTGTGTATCGTCAGCATACCTAGTTAGTTAGTCGCGGTTCCAACTTCACAGCAACGGGTCGTCTCCAGTATGCTCCGTTCCTGTGCCAGTGAATATCACACACAACGTTCCCCACTGCCCAATGTGAAAAGTGGAAAAGACAGGAGTCTCGACAAACAGCAGCCCGCACAGATACACTGTGCATAATGCCGCCGCCAGAATGTCAACATAATAGTCTCCCGCACAACACCCAGTTCATCTCTGATGGAATCGGCAGTCATTTCCCATCTGGATCTTTCCTAGATGTTCACCCACACAGTCCACGAAATTACAGTTCATCGTCGGCTGTAGTGGCAGTCAACCAGAAGCCCAGCAGCCACGCATTTCTGCATAAGGCAAAAACCGGTCAACTCTGGGACATAGCCAGCTGCCATCGCTCCGAACATGCAGTCACATTCCAAAACACCTCGGGCAGATTCAAAAGCATTTCACACGAAACTCACAGCTCACAGTGTCGCGCCACGCACATACTCAGTAGCAGGATGATGCTCCCATTGATGTTAACGTAATGTGTGTGTCGGGGTGGGGGGGGGGGAGACACGCCGACAATGTGACAACATTGATTGTTGTCTGTCAAGCTGTGTTCAAATTAGGCCAGGGGTTTTCTGTTAAGCTTAAAATAGAATACACGAGTCGCGATCACGTGACGTATTTGTTGGGGGAGATGTCTCAATAATGTATTCAGAGACAAGCATGAGATCACGTGACGTGATATATAAGGGTATTTACATACGAATACTAATGCCTGAGCCACTGAAATAGCTCAATTGGCAGCACAGCAAAGCGACCCCACTGAGTCGCAACCAGAAGAGGCAAATTAAACGAGTTACACCTCTCAGCCACGCCGACCTCAGCTAAAGTAGGTAATAAATTCAAACCACATAACCTCCTACTGTATCACATGACTGCATGATAACCTGAGGGAGACTGACACCCAATCAAAGCAAGCCTGTCCCACAAGAGCCAAAAGAACAGGCTTGTTAAACTGATACAGCACCAACAGATAATATTGTGACTTCCCATTTAGACAGAAGGGCGATATATTGTCATACTAGGGTCATGGTTGTTTTTTATTTCGTTTCTTGATATCGTTCGCAATTTCAATGTCCATCGTGATCATCATCATCGAGTGCCTTGCCGGCTGGCAAATGTGAGGTCACATGTGGCGATATATTATCCTTCTGTCCAAATGGGAGATCACATGTGGCGATATATTATCCTTCTGTCCAAATGGGAGGTCACATATAGCGATATATCATCCTTCTGTTTAAATGTGAGATTACATGTGGCGATATATCATCCTTCTGTTCCAAATGGGAGGTCACATATAGCGATATATTATCCTTCTGTCCAAATGGAAGGTCACATATAGCGATATATTATCCTTCTGTCCAAACTGGAGGTCACATGTGGCGATATATTATCCTTCTGTTCAAATGTGAGGTCACATATAGCTATATATCATCCTTCTGTTCAAACGGGAGTTCACATCTGGTGATATTTTAACCTTCTGTCCAAATGGGAGGTCATATATAGCGGTATATCATCCTTCTGTTCAAATGTGAGGTCACATGTGGCGATATATTATCTTTCTGTTCAAATGTGAGGTAACATATGGCGATATATTATCCTTCTGATCAAATGTGAGGTCACATGTGGCGATAAAGTATCTTTCTGTTCAAATGTGAGGTCTCATGTGGCGACATATTATCCTTCTGTCCAAATGGAAGGTCACACATAGCGATATATCATCCTTCTGTCCAAATGTGAGGTCACATGTGGCGATATATCATCCTTCTGTCCAAACGTGAGGTCACATGTGGCGATATATTATCCTTCAGCAATAAATCAGTTGCCGTCTCCGTGGCGAAGACGTTACGGACGCGGTTCGTGATCTTGTACACTCGCGCTCGATACACAGCTGCGCGCGATTTGGCAACATACCGCCTTGCGTTGGTTTTTTACGAAATTGTATGGGTGCCGGTCGCTGAGAAAGCAATCCCAAACTACTGAACGTAAACTTGCCAAGAGATCACAACAGCAAAAATTGCTGGTGTTGACTGCAACGTCCTGTACAGGATATGCAACTAACTAACCGTCTCCTGTCATACGGTTGCCCAGTCATATCTAAGACCTGATTTGAGTCATTATAAGTCAATATGAATCAACAACACGCGTAATGAAGTGAGATCGCATCCGATTTTCCGGGTTAAAGGTGGCTATGTTATGACTATGCCACCATGCGTTAACGGGGGGCTGCGTGGTCTCGAGGTATGGTGTCCGCCTCGAGTGCTGGAGGTCCCGGGCCCCGGGTTCAAGCCCCGGTGATGACCGGGATTTTTTTCACGTGGACTTCTAGAAATAAAATTCCCTCTGGTCTCTGGGAGTGAGATCGGACGCCCGTGTGTATTGTTGCGCACGTAAATAATCCCTTGGCAGTTGGAAATCGAAAAAAAGACAGCCTAACGGCGTTGCCCGGGCAAAATTTAGAGTTAAAAATCTACCCAAAGTATTTTCAGGATCCTCGCTGAGATGAGTTTCTCCATCAGAAATCGGATGATTCAGTCATATATCAAGATTACCCCAAAGACAGGACCCCATAGATAGCTCTAGCATATAAACAACACAATGCACGTAAGGCAATAAAGCACACAATGAAGTGTACTCCAGGTATCTGATTAGAGAAATTAGACGTAGGCAGTCAAAAACTGGTGGTCATGTTATGAGAAGAAATAAATTGGAGAACTTGACAACTGGCAAGATCAAGGAGAAGAGAACAAGGGAAAGGCAGAGAAGTAAATACCTAGATGGCTTGGCCAAGTGGTATGGTCAAGGCAAGAACACTAAGCTGATCCACGACTCTGGTGATCATGTGAGATGACGGAACATAACTGCCCACGCTTATCATGACAAATGATGACGATGATCTCTTTTTAACCTCACATTTAAAACAGCGACATAGAACAGAAAGAAGAAGAAAGGTTGTGCACAAGAATTTGAAACATATCACTATTTTTCCCAACATATTTCTCTCATTTACACACTCAACTCAGCATGGGCTATATTTGTTTCACTTTATTTATAAATCAGTACAAAGCAAGCTGTGGCTGAATATATGCAATAAACAGACTGCGTCTTGAACATTGTAAAATAAGAAGAAATTAGTAAAGTGTATACAGAAAAAAAGCCATCATAGTATTATATTGATATAGGCGAAACTTACAACTGTGCCTCTAAGTGGTGGAGGTGGACAAACACAGTTGTATGGCAAACAATGAAGCACACATTATTACTACATCTGAGTATTCACCGGTATAAGCAGGACAACCTTGCAACTGAGCAGAGCTGGGCATTCATGTGTCTTCGGAGTCAGACATTACTGACAAAGGCAGAGGTATCAAACAAACAAACAAACAAACAAAACACACACCCCCACCCCCTACCCCATATGTGTGTGTGTGTGTGTGTGTGTGTGTGTGTGCTGCGCGCGCGTGTGTGTGTGTGGAATACAAGGGAAACCATCATATTATCTACCCAAATTTTTACGATTTTACCAGAATGAAGACAAAAAGCAAAAAGCTAAAAATAAATCGTTGACTGCCGAAATATTAACGTTGAATTGGAAAAGAAAACAAAGTAACATTAACGAAGAGCATAATAAGATAAATAAAGAAAACAGAGGTAGATATCTCAAACCAAAACGTATGAAGTCAGAACAATACTTGGAGATTCAACAACAAAAGTAGGAAAAGGGAAAATGGAAGATGTAGATGGTAACTATGGCTGTTTGTTTATCCCGTAGCAATAGTGCCATCAAATGTTGTAGGCCTAGAGCAAGGTGAAGTAGGCGGCCAGTCTTTCCCTAACTGTGACAAGCGATGATAGGCCCAGGCATTAAACCCATGTCCGTTTGTGCTCATACCATTACCAGGGGAGTCAGTCAGCTTGGCTAGCACACACATCAACTATAGCTTAGGAATAAGCAATTAATGAGGAGAATAATTGATAGATTAGGGTGAAAATAAATGATATGTTGATTGGAAACACATGTTTTAAACAACATAATTGATGACTGCATACGTTGAAAAGCCTTGTTAAGAAAACAGTTACAATTTACCACACAGCAATTAATACAAGATATAAAAATGCATTGATACATGAGAGGACTGTTTGGTGTTATCTGTAGCTGTGATCACATCCCAATATGTGGACACATAAAAGTAAGATTTAAAAGAGAAAAATAGGAGGTTAAGAATATCTGACTTAACAAAAATATTCTAAGATCAGATACAGAAATTTAAGAACAGTTTTGAGTTAGTGTGAGAAACAGACGTAGTGCAAAGTCCTTTCTTTGCCATTTTCACTGTGTGGAGCAGAAAGAGAGAATAATATGAAATAGATAAGTTAGAAGGATAGGCCAGCTTAGCACAAGGTGGTTAAAAGGCCTAGGCTGCATTGACGGATAAATAGGTTGAAGCAGAAGGAAAAAGATCAGACTAGAATAGAAGTCAGCACGAGGAGCCTATGGCACAGTATTAGCAAACAAATAAAAGTTAATATTTTGAGAATGTGCACACATCTTCACTGTGGCAACATCCCAGTGTGAACTATCTACCATTTCACAAGCACTAAAATATATTGCATATTCTTTAGAGGACTTTGCATTTAACCCCATAATTTTTAGACTGTTTGTAATTTCTTGGCAGCGCTTACATTCAGTAGTTTGCCATTGCTTTCTGAACATCTGACACTCATACCATTGTATGAGAACTACTGGAGGGCGGTCTGCTGCCAAATCGCTCGCTGCTGTATTTCTAATGTGGTATGCTGGATTACGAATTGCGTCCATAAATCCCTTTGCCAAACAGCCGGTTCTGTTCTAATTATTAACTTAACACTAAAGAAGGCTCTTGAATTTAAATGTGAAAGAAAAGTTCTTATAAAACTGTAGATCAAGAAGGGAAAAAATAACTGACAATCTACAAGATCTGAACATTGAAGAAAATTGGATCATAAACAGTTAATGTTTTGGAAATTAACATATTTTGGCCATTTTAGATATTACAGTAGATAAGAAAGTCATAGCATCCAATGGAGATGCCTTGAAGGGATTAGAACAAGAATCGCCTATCGCAAGATGGAAAATATACTGACAAATAAAACGTTGTCATTTGCAACGAGAAAAAGAGTGTTGAGGTGCTAAATAGAACCTGTACTTTTGTATGGATGTGAAGCATGGACAATGAGCAGACAAGATGAAAATTATTTGATGGCTGTGGAAATGTGGTTTCTGAGGAAAATGCAAAGAATACCACGGAAAGATAGAAAAACCAATGACCAAGTCCTGCAAGAAACAAATGAAAATCGTAAACTGATTAGAGAAATTAGACATAGACAGTCAACATTTTTTGGTCACGTTATGAGAAGGAATAAATTGGAGAACTTGGTGACAACTGGCAAGATCGAGGGAAAGAGAACAAAGGAAAGGTAAAGAAGTAAATACCTGGATGGCCTAGCTGCGTGGTATGGTCGAGACAAGAACACTCAGCTGATCCATGACTCTAGTGATCAAGTGAGATTGCAAGACATGACCATCCATGCTTACCAGCACGGCACATGATGATGAGTTTAGAGAGAATAGTGATGGAAGATATGTTCCCTTGAAGTCAGGTCAAAGACGAATCAACAAAATGATTGATATATGACATTAAAGACACTATGGGCATGAGAACGCATGAGGCAGGGGAACTGGCCAAGGAGCAAGAGTCTATCCTGCAGACTGTGAAGAGAGTGATGATCTGCAAAGGACTTGCTACTTAGTTAGTTAGTCGAAAGATCATCCTCATTGCACATCGAACCATTCAGTCCATAAGCGCTCGGATCTCCTCCTCAGCAAATCCTGCAGCGTGTAGCGGCTAACGACACCAGTTCTGTGCTTGTTTATCAATCTTCTTTGGCTTCCTGCGTATTGTTCTTGTTTGGCCACCCCTCTTTTAATTTGCTGTCCTCGCAGTCTTTCCATGGTTGTAAATTCACAGTCATCACTTGGTTCTCGCAAAAATCTTACTTCTCGTAGAGCAGTGGTTCTCAACCTTTTTTGGCCCGTGTGCCCCACCCCCTTCACCATATTTTCAGAACGTCATTACCCCCTTCCTATCAAAATTTGGCCCGTGCCCCCCTTCACCGTATTTTCAGAACGTCATTCCCCCCCCCCCCCTTTTCATATTTCCTATCTAAAAATCTCCCATCCCTACACAGTATACGTAAAAATGGAAGGTAAATTTAGTAGCATATATTAAAACAAGTCTAGACATCCACATAAAACATGATTTGTGGGTCTACGTACTTTATAAAATGAATTTTAGAAGGATGAGACGTACATAACTGTAAAGTATGAAGGGAAAAACATTATCAAGTAATCGGTTCTTGTATTAACGCGATCTTAAAATAGTCTTCATTCCCCCCCCCCCCCCCCCCACCCATGGAAACCCTAAAATTCCCCCCCCCCCCCTTGGGGGGGGGGGATTCCCCACCGGTTGAGAACCACTGTCGTAGAGCATACAGAATGTCAGCCTGGTACATGGCGCGTCCGCCCTCCACAGTAGCCTTACCTGCGAGCTTGTCAGCCCGCTCATTTCCTTGTACGCCCGCATGCCCTGGCACGACTTGCTACTTATGAATGAAGAAAGAACAGATGATAGAACTAAGGGTATGCACATTGTAACATATACATTGTAATACAACAGGCTGTACTCATATTACCTTCCCCATTCCATCTCTCGTTATCTCTCTGTCTATCTCTCTCCCTCCCTCTCTATCCTCCTCTCTCTCTCTCTCTCTCTCTCTCTCTCTCTCTCTCTCTCTCTCTCTCTCTCTCTCTCTCTCTCTCTCTCTCTCTCTCTCTCTCACTCTCACCATACAAGCACACACAAATATTAGCTCATTCTGTTATAATCATTAACTTTTGTCCCAGATGGTGTTACTCAACCCCATTTTGTCTGAGAGTTATTATGGAATCTGCCTGATCTGGACACATAATGCCTGAATGTAACAACAGCTCAAGGCAGAGAGGATTAAGAAGAATATTTGATGTATTGAGTCACCAGTAATGTATTTTGAGTTATTTGGTATGGAATGAGAAACACAGGAGAAGTAATTTTCTTCATGAAAGATGTGATTTTAGCATACAACTTGTAATAAAAAAAGGGATATGGTAACATAACAACACTAGAACTGTTCAAATAAAAACAAAAAAGATGTAAGATAGTAATAGAGCTGTTTAAATAATACATATGCAAGATAGCAATAGAACTGCTGTAATAATAATATGTAAGATAGCAATAGAACTGCTGTAATAATAATATGTAAGATAGCAATAGAACTGCTGTAATAATAATATGTAAGATAGCAATAGAACTACTGTAACAATACATATATGATAGCAATAGAACTACTGTAACAATACATATGTAAGATAGCAATAGAACTACTGTAACAATATATATGTAAGATAGCAATAGAACTACTGTAACAATACATATGAAAGATAGCAATAGAACTACTGTAACAATATATATGTAAGATAGCAATAGAACTACTGTAACAATACATATGTAAGATAGCAATAGAGCTGCTGTGTATTAAAACATATGTAAGATAGCAATAGAACTACTGTAACAATACATATGTAAGATAGCAATAGAGCTGCTGTGTATTAAAACATATGTAAGATAGCAATATAACTACTGTAACAATACATATGTAAGATAGCAATAGAGCTGCTGTGTATTAAAACATATGTAAGATAGCAATATAACTACTGTAACAATACGTATGTAAGATAGCAATAGAACTACTATAACAATACATATGTAAGATAGCAATAGAACTACTGTAACAATACATATGTAAGATAGCAATAGAACTACTGTAACAATACATATGTAAGATAGCAATAGACCTGCTGTGTATTAAAACATATGTAAGATAGCAATAGAACTACTGTAACAATACATATGTAAGATAGCAATAGAACTGCTGTGTATTAAAACATATGTAAGATAGCAATAGAACTGTTGTAATAATACATATTTAAGATAGCAATAGAACTGCTGTGTATTAAAACGTATGTAAGATAGCAATATAACTGATGTAATAATACATATGTAAGATAGCAATAGAACTACTGTAATAATACAGATATAAGGTAGCAATTGAACTGTTTTAATAATACATATGTAAGATAGCAATAGAAAACTACTAATACAGATATAATGTAGCAATAGAATTGTTGTAATAATAAAGATATATGGTAGCAATAGAACTACTGTAATAATACAGATATAAGGTAGCAATATAACTGTTTTAGTAATACATATGTAAGATAACAATAGAACTATTGTAATAAAATAATGTAAGGTAACATAACACTAAAAGTGTTTTAATTTTATTTTAAAGATGTAAAGTAACTAGATTTGTTGTAGTAAAAAAATTTCAAATGTAAGGTCACAATGCTTTGCTTTGACTTTGATGATATGAGGTGTCAGCTGTTCAGAAAGCAATGGCAAATTATTGAACTAACATTGCCTAGTAAATCACAAACAGCCATTAAATGCTGGGGTTGATTGCAGGGTTCTGTAAAGGACATGCAACTAATGTTTAAAGGTAGCATAAAACTAGAGCTGTTGTAATAAAACAGACATAAGGTTACACTAGAACTGTAACAATAAAAAAAGATGTTGTGTAACAATAGAACTGTTAGCTCTGTTTGTCCCAAGCAGTTATTTTAATTTAATAAACTTTTCTATTTGAAGAGGTTAAAATAATAAAAACTACAGGGCATAATAGGTTAGAGTAAGAATTGGACTAGAGTGGGGTAATGTAATAACTGGTTGGGACAGGAGTTAAAGAAGATTTGTATGCAGTCAGCAATGAATATACAGTGAGTTGCTTGATACATAGTGACTTCAGTAAACATGTTAGTGCTGAGGGATGATTTCATTATAGATGTTAGTGCTGAGGGATGATTTTATTGTAGATGTTAGTGCTGAGGGATGATTTTATTGTAGATGTTAGTGCTGAGAGATGATTGTATTGTGGATGTTAGTGCTGAGAGATGATTGTATTGTGGATGTTAGTGCTGAGGGATGATATTATTGTAGATGTTAGTGCTGAGAGATGATTTCATTATAGATGTTAGTGCTGAGAGATGATTTCATTATAGATGTTAGTGCTGAGGGATGATTTTATTGTAGATGTTAGTGCTGAGGGATGATTTTATTGTAGATGTTAGTGCTGAGAGATGATTTCATTATAGATGTTAGTGCTGAGAGATGATTTCATTATAGATGTTAGTGCTGAGGGATGATTTTATTGTAGATGTTAGTGCTGAGGGATGATTTTATTGTAGATGTTAGTGCTGAGAGATGATTGTATTGTGGATGTTAGTGCTGAGATATGATTGTATTGTGGATGTTAGTGCTGAGGGATGATATTATTGTAGATGTTAGTGCTGAAGGATGATTTTATTGTAGATGTTAGTGCTGAGAGATGATTTCATTATAGATGTTAGTGCTGAGGGATGATATTATTGTAAATGTTAGTGCTGAGGGATGATTTTATTATAGATGTTAGTGCTGAGGGATGATATTATTGTAGATGTTAGTGCTGAGGGATGATATTATTGTAGATGTTAGTGCAGAGAGATGATTTTAATTATAGATGTTAATGATGAGGGATGTTTTAATTATAGACGTTGGTGCAGAGGGATAATTTTATTGTAGATGTTAGTGCTGAGGGATGACTTCATTATAGATGTAAGTGCTGAGAGATGAGTTTATTGCAGCTGTTATTTATGAGGGATGATTTAATTGTAGATGTTCGTTCTGAGGAATGATTTCATTATAGATGCTAGTGCTGAAAGATGATTTTATTATAAATGTTAGTGTCGAATGATGATTTCATTATATGTTTTAGGGCTGAATGTTGATTTTATTACAGATGTTAAATGATGATTTCATTATAGATGATAGTACTGAGGGATGATTTCACTATAGATGCTAGTGCTGAATGATGTCATATACGTTTTAGTGCTGAAGAATGATTTCATTATAGTTGATGGTGCCAAAAGATGAATTCATGTTAGATGCTAGGGCTGACTTAAATGATTTAACGGATCAGCTGCATTATCAGCATGATTCCAGCAACTCCATAGAGGATTGTACCAGCAAGGGACACACCCATTGACCATCCCATTTCACTTCCATACCCATAGTTGTCTCTGTTTGAAGTTGATCCAAAAAGGGCATAACCGATGCTGGCAAAGACAACTGCAATGGAGAATGAAATGATAATGTGTTAGAAGTATGAAACTTTCAATATCTCCAAATATATTCTTGCATTTGTTTTTCGGAAGGTACATATAATGTCAGTTTGCATATATCTAGCGGAGGCCATGTCCCTCTTGGTCTCATGGAGACTTTAAATTTCTGATTTGAGAGATCAAGTTGAAGACTATACTACTGCCAGTTCATAAATAAATATACTTGTATTGTTTGACCCTCATAGAAATAGAAGTAAGAGCATTGACAATATATTCCATAGTTGCGGGTTCATGTGGATGATAGACCTGACTAATGAAGATACCTTTTTAGGTGTGTCTAGTTGGTCGTGAGTCAAACTACACTTGTTACTGCAGCGAGGCGCTGTCATCATTTGGGAGTGACAGGTTTGAATCCAGGTCGATAACTATAGCTTTCAATTGTTATGTTGTCTTGTTCGTCCTCTAGTCTCTAGTTCTTTCTTCTACTTCTAGTGAGTGCCAAACAGTACATGTGGTTTATTTATGAACTGTCTTAGTGGCCTAGTGAATTCCCCAACTGATGTTTATATGTAATACGTTTACCACTGCCACATGGGCGTGAGTGCTTCGATTCATGTTCTGCTATAGTAAGTGGGGGAACTAACAACAAGAATGTTGTAGTACTCAGAAAAATAAGAGAACACAAGAATTGATGACATAGTGGTAGAGTAATTGGATTAAGGTTTTACTTTAGTAAGCAGAGGAACTAACAACAAGAATGATGCAGTACACAGAAAAATAAGAGAAGACAAGAATTGATGACACAGTGGTTGGCTTCAGGTTTTGCTTTAGTAAGCAGAGGAACTATCAACAAAAATTATGTAGTACACAGGAAAATAAGAAAATACAAGAATTGATGACATAGTGCTTGGAATAAGGTTTTGCTTTAGTAAGCAGAGGAACTGACAACAGGAATAATGTAGTACACAAAAAAAATAAGAGAAGACATAAGAATTGATGACATGGGGCTTGGCAGATTGGACCAGATGACAAACAGATGGAAGCGGAGGGGGGGGGGGTTCATTTCATGCAGTGACTTGTCCTGTGCAGAACGTATCCCTTATAACAGGTTTTTGCGATTAGCCAGATTTGTCAATATTGATCACATCTTGAACTTGAATCCATCTACTTTGTGAGTTTCCTCTTCTTCTGCCTCCCCATTACACTTCCCTCCATAACTATATTTTCTAGACTTTTATGTCTTTCTACATGTTCACAATATTTAATTTTCCTCATGTTTGTTTATCTGAATAATCAGTCTTATTCAATATTGAATTCTTGTTGGATAAACCTATTTGTTCTCTTTTCTCTCCAGTGAATATTTAGTGCTCTTCTATAACATTTATCTTTGAAGCCAGATATATGTGTTTCAGCTGGTTTGTTATTTTTCAAAGTTTTGCACCCGCATGATCATCTGGTGAAATGCTGCTTTTGCTTGGGCTGTTCCACAATTCACTTCAGTAATACATCCTCATCTGCTGTGATCAAGGTCCCAAAATACTTCACTGATTAAGTGCCATGGGATTATTAATCATATTAAGCAACTTCTCGTATCTACCATGGACTCATATGTCATTGAAGTGTTGTCAATGGGTTATAATACAGCATGGCGGCTAACATAATAACAACTTTTAAGTTATAACTGTGACACACCCACCTTACAATTTTTTCGCCATCCACTTTTCTTTGATCCAGACCTACGTTTTGCTTGGCACTGAATCCGCTAAACACACTGGCTTGTTTCAGACAATTTCCAGTTACGTTATTATGGCATTTAGGTAGCTGTTGTTTTATTTTCTTTGTAAAAATCACCATTATTTCTGAGTGTTTTTTCTGCTTTTTGATTAAGACTTTTTTGTGGGGCTTTATGTTGCACTTATATATGAAATTCCATGTAGCTACATTTAATTTTCATCTATCAAAACTGTGTCATCTTCATATCTCAGGTTGTACATTGTATTTGTTATGTTATGCACACCAAACAATATTCCTGGAAAATCTTGTGTGGATCTCATTATTATTTCACTGAACAAATTGAACAGATTGGGTGATAGTATACAATGCTGTCTAACATCTAGATAGTCAAAACTACTCACTTTCCGTAATTTCTCGCCATTGATAAATATATTTGTTGCCATATGTGTTTTATTGGTTGTCAATATATTGTTTTTGTGCATTAAGATGTAAATTTTGTTCTTGCACTGACTTAATTAGTTTCTCAATTTTTATATGTGTTGTTGATAATTATACTGTGTCGTCAGCATATCAAAGCTCTGATATTTCTATTCCCCCCAATTACACAGGGATCATATTGTTCCTTATCAATATTTTCTCTAACATTCCTTATGATGTTTTTAGTACACAAGTTACACAGATAAGGGGACAAAATGCAAACCTGCCTAACTCCCTATTCTGTACCAAACCACTCTGTTGTATCATCACATGTTCTCACTTCTGCCTTATTCTGTACCAAACCACTCTGTTGTATCATCACATGTTCTCACTTCTGCCTGTTTTCACTGTCAAGTGTTTCTATATGTATCAGGTTTAGCAGCCAGTGCACTATTGTAGCAGTTAACAATGTAATTCTGACAGTGCCGTGAGCATGCATGATCAGACCAGGGTTTGATGCCAGCTCTCGTTCGCTAGGAAGGCATGAACTGGGCCAACTATTCCCCGTGCTCCTCAAGCCAACAAAATGTGACGATCCTAACGCTTCACCTACCCACAGCAAGTCCCTGCTATCTAAACATGGTTTGTTTGCATTAGGTGTTACAGGAAACCCATTTCTTTAATTATATTCCATGTAGTAGAGTGGTTTAACTTGCTAGGGACTTCCTGAAGTAAGGGTTGATACAATACTGATTGTATTTAGTTACGGTTGTTTCTATCATATATTACTCAGTCAAGTTAACCACATTTTGTTGTTGTTTTCAAATGTTATTAAAAGTTTTAAATACTGTTTTTTAAACCAGTTCTGTGACAGAACTCCCCAGTTAGCTATTGCTGTTCATGTGTTAAAGGTATAATAAAATACCATAAAGGATCCTTTTTTTCACACCATGAATTTTATGAGTATATGGTTCTAGCCTCATATTTTTTTAACTGGTCATCACTGGATGGCGATGTATTCAGTATCATGTCAGATTGATCATCACTGGATGGGTGATGTATGCAGTATCATGTCAGACTGATCATCATTGGATGGGTGATATATGTAGTATCATGTCAGACTGATGATCACGGGATGGGTGGTGTATTCAGTATCATGTGAGACTGGTCATCATTGGATGGGTGATGTATTCAGTATCATGTCAGACTGATGATCATGGGATGGCTGATGTATTCAGTATCATGTGAGACTGATCATCATTGGATGGCTGATGTATTCAGTATCATGTCAAACTGATGATCACGGGATGGGTGATGTATTCAGTATCATGTGAGACTGATGATCATTGGATGGCTGATGTATTCAGTATCATGTGAGACTGATGATCATTGGATGGCTGATGTATTCAGTATCATACAGCCACCTTTACCTCCCAGGAAAGTCCCTGGTACCCCTGTTAGGCTGAGTTGGTCTGGGAGGTCAGGTTTGTGGAAGAAACTCCCTGCTGTGATGAAGAATTGATCATACGACCGCCTGGCCAACAGGCAATCATGCTAACTACTGCACTATTGGAGCTCCCTAAAGTTAATAGGAAAAGGCACAAGTCAATATCCCTTTTCCACGCCTTAAGACATAGGGCATGTTCCAACATCAGAACTCTTGTTATCATTTGTAGACGGCAGGATAAAATGCCAATATATGTATAGCATTAATAATATGAGTTTAACTGCAGTACAGCTGCAAACATACACTGTACAATGACAAGTGATGGAATTGATGTTGTGATAGAAAGCCTTCATCAGCACATAAAACAAAAGGACAGATACAACTACATGTAAAGCAAATGAATAAAGTCTTTCCTGGCTTTTAAAACCTGGACCATGGAGACATTTAAATCCCCTAGAGCACTATAATCAAACTGTGTGCCACAAACTCCAAAGGTCAGCTGACAGGAAGTGACTCAGTGAGGAAAGTATAAGCAAGGCAAAACAGTGCTAGAAACCCGCTATATTTTTCAGTTGGGGCACCTTTAACTGTAAAGTTTCAGTGTCCAATGCAGTTTCATTTAGCCCAATTTTTTTTTTCCATATCACATCCTCTCACTCCTCACTCAACTGTCATTTCCATATTGTTGTACCTTCTCCTTTCTTTCCTTTGTGCCCATCCTACCCATGTCTTCCCATAGATAGAGTATGAAACAACACTCCCATATTATTTCGTCATTGCTAACACTTACCTCATTGTGTCACTTCCTGTCATCTGACCTACAGAGCTCTCCCCACACTTAAAAGCTAAGCGACTGTTTGTCTGTTTGTCATCTTTTTAATGTCATTGTATCAGTGTCTTTTTGTTGTGTTCTGACAAAAGATTCCTACCCACAGTGTCCATTCTGTTACTTGTGATTTTGTTCTTGTATCTGACCTGTTCCACTTTCCATGCTTCCCATTTACTCATTCGATAGTTTGAAATGTTCCTATATTCAAGTGTGGCCTCTTGATTTCTACTTCTTTTAGGGCTGCCAATTAATACTGATGAACTTACTACATATGAAAATGAAACTACTTGTTTCCGCGAATTTTGAAGTAATGTAGGTTCTGCTAAACTGTATGGCTTTATGTTTAGTAGTTTTGGTTTTGATGTTGTATATCACAGTTGCTGCAGTGTAATAAATGTATATGTTCTTAGTACACATTTACACACATAAATAAAGCGTTTGTTGGCTTGAATTTGTTGAAGTTACATAGATGTCCACTAGGGTATATTGCTATTGTTTAACAGAGTTGATTTTCATCTTGTATATCTCATGTATGGAGAACAACTACAATAATTACTAATAAACTTAAAACATTCAGTAATTTGTGCCTGCACAAAATAAAAAAGCTGAAATGGAAACGACAGACATTCATTCATTGGTGCCTGCACAAAATAAAAGTGCTGAAATGGACACGACAGACATTCATTCATTGGTGCCTGCACAAAATAAAAGTGCTGAAATGGAAATGACAGACATTCATTAATTGGTGCCTGCCAAAATGGGCTAAAGTGGTTGACAGAATCACAAATGAGGAGCCATTTTGGGGCCTTGTATAGGTTGCCATTTTGGGGCCTTGTATAGGTTGCCATCTTGGGGCCTTGTATAGGTTGCCATTTTGGGGCCTTGTATAGGTTGCCATTTTGGGGTCTTGTATAGGTTGCCATCTTCGGGCCTTGAATAATATGTTGCCATCTTGGGGCCTTGTATAGGTTGCCATCTTGGGGTCTTGTATAATATGTTGCCATCTTGGGGCCTTGTATAGGTTGCCATCTTGGGGCCTTGTATAGGCTGCCATCTTGGGGTCTTGTATAATATGTTGCCATCTTGGGGCCTTGTATTGGTTGCCATCTTGGGGCCTTGTATAGGTTGCCATTTTGGGGTCTTGTATAGGTTGCCATCTTGGGGCCTTGTATAATATGTTGCCATCTTGGGGCGTTGTATAGGTTGCCATCTTGGGGCCTTGTATAGATTGCCATTTTGGGGTCTTGTATAGGTTGCCATTTTGGGGCCTTGTATAATATGTTGCCATTTTGGGGCCTTGTATAATATGTTGCCATCTTGGGGCCTTGTATAGGTTGCCATTTTGGGGCCTTGTATAGGTTGCCATCTTGGAGCCTTGTATAGGTTGCCATCTTGGGGCCTTGTATAATATGTTGTCTTTTTGAGGTCTTGTATAGGTTGCCATTTTGGGGTCTTGTATAGGTTGCCATTTTGGGGCATTGCATAGGTTGCCATTTTGGGGTCTTGTATAGGTTGCCATTTTGGGGTCTTGTATAGGTTGCCATTTTGGGGCCTTGTATAGGTTGCCATTTTGGAGCTTTGTATAGGTTGCCATTTTGGGGCCTTGTATAATATGTTGCCATCTTGGGGCCTTGTATAGGTTGCCATTTTGGGGTCTTGTATAATATGTTGCCATCTTGGGGCCTTATATAGGTTGCCATCTTGGGGCCTTGTATAGGTTGCCATTTTGGGGCCTTGTATAGGTTGCCATCTTGGGGCCTTGTATAGGTTGCCATCTTGGGGCCTTGTATAATATGTTGCCATTTTGGGGTCTTGTATAGGTTGCCATTTTGGGGTCTTGTATAGGTTGCCATTTTGGGGCCTTGCATAGGTTGCCATTTTGGGGTCTTGTATAGGTTGCCATTTTGGGGTCTTGTATAATATGTTGCCATCTTCGGGCCTTGCATAGGTTGCCATTTTGGGGTCTTGTATAATATGTTGCCATCTTCGGGCCTTGTATAGGTTGCCATTTTGGGGTCTTGTATAGGTTGCCATTTTGGGGTCTTGTATAATATGTTGCCATCTTCGGGCCTTGCATAGGTTGCCATTTTGGGGTCTTGTATAATATGTTGCCATCTTCGGGCCTTGTATAGGTTGCCATTTTGGGGTCTTGTATAATATGTTGCCATCTTGAGGCCTTGTATAGGTTGCCATTTTGGGGCCTTTGTATAATATGTTGCCATCTTGGGAACTTGTATAGGTTGCCATTTTGGGGCCTTGTATAATATGTTGCCATCTTAGGGCCTTGTATAGGTTACATAGAACCTGTGCTTTTGTATGGATGTAAGGCATGGACAAAGAGCAGACAAACTGAAAAACATCTGATGGCTGTAGAAATGTGGTTTTTGAGGAAGATGCAAAGGATAACATGGACAGACAGAAAATCTAATGACCAATTCCTACAAGAGACAAATGAAAACCGTAAACTGATTAGACAAATTAGGCGTAGACAGTCACAATTTTTTGGTCACGTTATGACTAGAAATAAATTGGAGAACTTGGTGACAACTGGCAAGATCGAGGAGAAGAGAGCAAGGGGAGGACAAAGAAGTAAATACCTGGATGGCTTGGCCATGTTGTATGGTCGAGACAAGAACACTGAGCTGATCCACGGTCCTCGATGGCAAAACATGACCACCCACGCTTACCACCATGGCACATGGTGATGAGGATGATGATGATGATGATGATGATGATGATGATGATGATGATGATGATGATAGGTTGCCTTTTTGGGGACTTATATAGGTTTTCATTTTGTGGCCTTTAAATAGGTTGCCATTTTGTGCCTTGTATAGGTTGCCATTTTGGGGCCCAGCATAGGTTGCCATTGTTCGTCATTTTACACCAATTGTACGCCAGTACACTTAGCTACATAGCCAGCAACTAGCTATTCAGCATTTTCCAACAGATTAACACAAAATTAGGAAATACACATTAGCTCAGCTGCATATACGAATAAGCTTTCCCTGGCAGTAATCTTTGAAATCCTCTTTGAAATATCAATGTTGTCAAATTAAACATTTCTCTTTATAAGATAGCAGATGTGGTTTTCAGCATTGCGTCCAAATATTTCTTCTTCATCTTTTTGAGAGGAGTGTGTCATACCTAGTTAAGCACTTTAAAGGTCAGTGTGTCCACCGACTTTGACACGCATTTGTGCAAGGTCTGATACCTCTCAACCTCGACAGATTCCGCCCAAGGTAACAGACTATCTACCTATGGGTAGGTTTTCTGTCCTAACAATTGTGCCAGGACGGCTGCCTTACAGCCTCCTCTTTTCTCTTGAATTTTTAATGCGCACAACTTTGCCCATGGGACCTCCTGTTGTTTTTTTGTTACCTTATATGAGAAGGTGGGTATAGTATCTCACTACCCAAGAGATCAAGATGACATGTTATATCATTAAATACCAATAGTTATTGGGAAAATGTCCAGCACTATGCTGAGATCGAACTAAGTACTAAGTACCTTCTGGGCCTGAGACAGACACCACAACCTCTCAGAAACGACTGCCCCTGCTTCCAAATACATGCCACCTGAAGTGGTTCATGGTATACTTAAGAGTGAAAACTTACTTCCAATAAAGGTGAGGGCTATGGCTGCTTGCAGACAGTCACGACGTCTGAATGAATCACCACAGATGTAGAATAATACACACAGCGTTGACAGGACATAGCCGATCAAACCTATTGTTTCCATGGCCTGGATAGCTCGATGGAAATCTGTGAAATAGAATTGTGAATAACGAAATCACAAACAATAGATTGCACGATTTATTGCCAATCATATTTTGCTGCATCTCGTCAGGTACATACTGCAGAATTAACACAACATAAAGTAAAATAACTAGATAAATCCTTCAACATTCTGTACTGCAACTCCAGTCATTAGGTACAGAACCACACCGATTCCCACCCCAGCAGTAAAAGAGCCTGTTCCCCTGTACGCCAAAACAATTGTATTTACCAATTCACATGTAGGTGCTATTCTACCTAAATTGGCAGAACAGAGCGGCAGTTGAACAAAAGAGTTGCTGAACACATACCTCAATGGATCGACAAGATACCACACACTGGCGATGGGAGCCTAGTGGGGCCGACACACCGGAAGCTTCCCGCTTCATCAAGTGCTAGGTATATGCTGGAAAGTGGCCATGTGATATTTAGAGACAGGGCCTTTCACGTGTTGTTAACACACAAAATACTCGCTTGTGAAAGTTTGCAGAAGCAATAATGATTAATCTACACAAGCCAGTTTTGTGCAAACAGAAAGACATGTTAGTCAGTTTAAAATTACCGTGGTAGACAATTGACATTACTGTGTGAACATGTGTATATTTCAGCTTGAAGGATTTATCTAGTTATTTTACTTTATGTTGTGTGAATTCTGCAGTATGTACCGAAAAGATGCAGCGAAATATTCCAGGCAATAAATGATGCAATCTATTGTTTATGTCTTCGTTATTCAAATTCACTACGGGGAAAACATTGTTTGGAAATAGAATTCTTCCTTTAAATCTTTACCTGGCTGATCTTACATTTCTACAAGACAAAACATTCAGTTTCAAAATAGAGAAACCTACAGTCGTTGGTTTCTTGCTACTATTTAATGAAGTTATAGTATAATAATCTATAGCTATAGCTTCAAATTATTGAAACTTACAGTCATTAGTTTCTTGCTAATGTCCAGTGAAGTTATACTATTATAATCTATAGCTATAGCTTCAAACTATTGAAACTTACAGTCATTAGTTTCTTGCTAATGTCCAATGAAGTTATACTATAATAATCTGTAGCTTCAAACTATTGAAACTTGTAATCATTAGTTTCTTGCTAATGTCCAATGAAGTTATACTATAATAATCCATGTAAAACAAATAAATATAAAGGACAATGTTCACCTTGAGGCATAAAAAGTATATGGTAATAAGTATAATAAGTAAAGGTCCCTTTACACGCCTTAGCCGCATTGAGCATTTGGTGCTAGGCCTGTATTTTTGTAGACCAATCGTCATGTTGTTTGTCCATCAAGAATGATGATGACCATTCATTTCATCCAGTGGGGTTAAAAGTATGGAGCCGTGAGTTCTAAGTTGGCTGGTAAGGCTTATTTTAACTCGAAATGTTCTTTAACAATGTGGGCAAAAAATGCGTGACGTTCGAGGAAGAGGATCTCCAGCAATGGTTTTTCTGTCCAGCCTTTTCTTCACAGCTCTTGCAGTCCTGGTTGCTTCACAAGTGACTGCACCCTTGCGTAATGATGTACACCACGAATTTCGGTCTTTGGCAGCAGTCTTCCAAGTGTCATGATGAATTCCAAAAGCTGTTAGTGAGATCTTCTGAGTGTCTTTAAAGTGTTTCCTCTGGTTGCCTTGGGAGCGTTAAACATAAAGCAGCTGGAAGTAAAAACTTTGTTTAGGGAGCCTGTGATCTGGCATGCGAGTCAGGTGACCAGCCCAGCGAATCTGATTCTTCATTAGTAGAGTGTGGATACTAGGCATGGACGCTCTTTCTAGGACTTCAGTGTCTGGGATCTTGTCTTGCCATTTAATCTTCAATAGTTTCCTAAGGCAGACTGTGTGGAAGTGGTTTAATTTCCCAGTGTGTCGCTGATAAACAGTTCAGGTTTCACAAGCATATAGCTGTGTGGATAATACGACTGCTTTGTAGACTTTCCAATCGTCATACCACTGGTGATGTGCCAATAACACGTCGACCGCCTTTACTACCCAGGACGTGTCCTTGTACCTATTCTAGACTCAATCGATCTGAGAGCCCAGGTTCATTTTAAGAATCCGCTTCAATGGGGATTTGAACTCATGACCTCCGGTTCGGTAAGAAGGCGAGCTAGTCACTTCGCTACAGCAGCTCTCTATTTAGAGTCACTCTAGATAGAATGGCTCTGTGGGAAAGAAGTTACGGACGCAGTTCGTAATCCCGCATACCGCGTTAGAAACACAGATGTGCACGATTTAGAAGCAGACTACCTTGTGTTGTTGGTTTCCCATACAATGGTACGGGTGCCGGTCATTCAGAAAGCAATGGCAAACTACTTAACGTAAATTTGCCAAGAAATCACGAACAGCAAAATAATTATAGGGTTGACTGCATCGTCCTGTAAAGAATATGCAAGTAACTTTCTAACTAACTAGATAGATTATAGAAGCACACGCGGGTTTGATTACCCACGACAGTCCACAACAAACAAACATGAGAATCTTTCATATATATATATATATATATATATATATATATATATATATATATATATATATATATATATATATATATATATAACATTGGCACCTTGCCGTCTTGACAGACGATAGTTTGTGCTTTAAAAAGGCATAATAACTTTTACCTATGGCGGTATCGAATGTGACTGATAAGGCCAATTCGCGCTGTAAATGTCCGTTCACAGTGGGTGCATGTGAACACGTGGTCATTTCCACCACCATGCACCATCATACGTCTCACACGCTCGCTGTGTGACTTATCTGCAATAATTTTCTCCTTTGTCTTTATTCCATTTCTGATCTTTGCCCTCCATGCAACACGTTCAGCGGCGACTTGCTCCCACTGTGCATTATCAATGCCTGTATCAATCATGTCCCGCTTACACACATCTTTGTATCGTAGTAGAGGCCGACCCTGAGATCTCTTACCCATCTGTAATTCACCAAAAAAGATGTTCTTTGGTATTCTACCATCATCCATCCTCCTAAGATGTCTATCCATCTAAGTCTACGAAGACTAAGCATGGAATAAACCGTCACACAACCTGTAACAAGCTATGTGGAGGGTCCCAAATAGCCCGGTCACAATATTTCAAATATCTTCTATAGCCCTGGCTGGGATAGGTCTTTACCTGCCAACCCTCCTCCGTTTTCCCTGGACTCACTGTCACTCTTCTTTCGACCTAGGGACCTATTTCCTGCAGTGTTCTTCTGGCTGATCCATATATATAACACAGTGATCTTTGGAATAAACTAAAAGTGATTTATTAAATCAATAAAGGACAGCACAGGAAAACATCAAGGCAGTTAACACAGATAGTTCTAACAGACACAACACGGATAAAGTTCAGACACAGAGCATCAAGGCTTTACATCATAGACCAAGCTGTAGTCAAGGTCCGCTCTGTCCACATATCGCTCACCAAATGAGAAGTCCTCCTTGCTTTCAGGTACTGGGTTGTATGTATAACAGCCTTCTGTAGCACCGAACTTCCACGTTCCATGGACCACAGTCTTTATGAATCAAATGTTCTAGGGAAATGCCATGGAATCACTTGGCATACTGTCAGGTAGGAAATAATAATCTGGAGTACCGTTCTTATAGATTGATGGGTGTGTCTGGGTGATTGGCGGGTTCAGCCACTATTACAAAAGGACACAATTCCTACGTATCGAGATGACTGGTAATGTTTCAGTACAGCTGATGGTCATCCTTTCAAGGTCAGCAGTGGCTCTATCTCGTAGGTGACATATCCACGGACTTAGCATGGCCCAAACCTTGCCATGGCAGAGTCATTAACATACTTTCTGCTTAGAGCCCCGTCGACTGTTCATATCACCCAAACAAGGACCCTTTCAAAATGTCTCAGTAGTAGTTGCACTTCTGTCGTTATCTTTAATTAACTTTGACAAGTTGCAACTTGCAAACGGTAGGTGTTGGCACGGCCATCAATTGACCAGCCGCTGCACCAGTGCACATTTGACGCAAGGCGCTCCTTCGGGACTACCCGAAAGGAAAGACCAATATATACTCGCTCCATGTAAAGATTGTGGTATGAAGATAACCCAAAGAACCATCTTTCATGGAGAATTGAGCGAACAAGAGAACTGAGAGCTTCCGAAAGCCGGTTCCCCCTGTTTACCAAGAATAACAGAATACATAAGGACATGGGCCACTGGCGTTTCGCTACATAGGCCCCCTCTTAAGAAAGTCGAACCCTACGAACTTTCTACTGTCAGTGGTTCTGTTCGAATGACCCCACCCTCACATTCAACCATAGGATGCCGTGATAGGAAATCTGCTCCCACATTCTCCCTTCCGGGGATGTATTCGACCGTGAACTGATACGGTTGTAGGAGCAATGACCATCTCATTAACCTCGCGTTCAGTTTCTTAGAAGTTGCCAAGAACGTCAGAGGTTGATGGTCGGATTGCACTTTGAAATGGACTCCATACAGATAAGGTTGAAATTTCTGTACCGCCCACACTAGAGCTAGACATTCCCGTTCGACGGTGGAGTAATTCCGTTCGGCGGGTAACAGTTTTCGACTGGCATATGCCACCGGACACAGCACCGAAGGATTATCTCGCCCTTCCTGCAACAGAGTTGCCCCAATCCCTATGTTACTCGCGTCGGTTCTCAGAACAAACGTTTTCTCCAAATCTGGGAGTTGCAGGACTGGCCTATCCACCAACGCCTGTTTCAGCTTCCCATAAGCCTTTTCACAGCTCGGGGTCCAGATTATAAGATCTGGCGATCCTTTCTTCAGAGTCTCGGTTAACGGCGCCGCAATTTCGTTGAACTTTGGAATAAATTTCTGGTAAAACCCACACAGAGACAAGAAAGACCTAACATCTTTTTTGGATCTAGGACGGGGTGCGAGACGGACCTTTTCAATATTCTTTTCTTCCGGTACCAGTCCCCCTGGGGTAATAGTGTGTCCCAGAAATTCCAAGGATTGATAGCCAATCATGCATTTGGCTGGACGGGCGGTTAACCCTTCCTCTTTTAACCTTTTGAAGATCTGTCCCAAGGACCTCAGGTGATCTTTCAGATTGTCAGACGCGATGAGAATATCATCCATAAACGAGACGACAGAGGGATCCTTAAAGGATCTAATAACTTTCTCATCATGCGTGTGAACACACTGGGCGCATTACTCAGCCCAAAAGGCATCACCTTAAATTCGTAATGGCCGCTCGGAGTACTGAAAGCGAGCATGGGCCGAACCTCAGGCTTCACAGGGATCTGATAATATCCCCGACTTAAATCGATTTTTGAGAAGTACTTTGCCCTATTTAATCTGGCAAATAGTTGATTTGTGTTTGGTAACGGCTCAACTTGGAATGTCGTACAACTGTTTAAATGCCTGTAATCAATACATAAGCGGTGCTCCCCGCTTGGCTTCCTCAACAAGACAACCCCGGCATTATAAGGAGAAGTCGAAGGAGTTATGATGTCATCATCCAGAAGCTTCTGGATTTCTGCTTCCAGGGCCTTCTCTTTCGAAAAGGGCACTGGATATATTTTTTGGCGAATGGGGTCTTGTGTAGTCAGAGTCATATCAAACTCGACCAACCCTGTCCGCCCTGGACGATCGGTAAGAATCTGTTGATGGGACTCCAACAAACGGATGACCAGTTCTGTTTCTTCATTCGACAGATCAGGATTTATATGTACATCCTTATAGGTTTCCCCAGGATGTAATGGATACTCCCTATCCACGTCTTCGCCCGATTCAGTTTCCATCGCGACCGCCATAGTCATGAGTGGGAGAGAAGTACCATCGGATCGTTCCTCATATTTTTTGAGGAGGTTAATGTGGAAGATTTTAGATTTCCCCCTGATCCGGATAGCATAATTGGTACGGGACACAACCCTTTCCACCGGGAAAGGCCCCTGCCAACCAATCTCGAGTTTATTGGAACCTACTGGAAGTAACAACAGAACCCGATCCCCCACCTTAAGAGACCTATCTTTCGTCCTTCTATTGTAGTAGGCCGCGTGTCTCTTCCTGGCCGCTCTCAGATTCTGAGCTGCCAAAGCCCAACCCGTCTGGAGTTTCTTCTTTAACTCTTCGACGTATTTATATGAGGATACAACTTCTTCGGAAGTTTCTTCCTCTGTCCAACATCTCAATAAGGCTTCTAAGGGACCCTTGATTGGCCTCCCGAATAGTAGAGTGGCTGGTGGCAACCCGGTCGACCCATGGGGAACCTCCCGATAGGCGAACAAGGCGGCCGAGATATACTCATCCCATCTGTCTGGTTTCTCTTGAGCCAGCTTCCGAAGCATGGTCATCAAGGTACCATTAAACCTCTCTACTTGCCCATTAGACTGAGGGTGGTATGGGCTTGTGTGAATGTGGTTAGTCTGGAAGATACGAAAGACTTCTTCCATCAGCTTACCACAGAACTGAGACCCATTGTCCGTTAGGATCTGGTTGGGAAATCCCAACCTAGTAAAGGTCTCCATCAGTGCATCAGCCACTCGCTTAGAGTCGATTGTGGCCAACGGTATCGCCTCGCCCCACATGGAACAGCAATCCACCATCGTGAGAATGTACTTATTCCTCTTCCTAGTCCGAGGAAGAGGACCAACAAGATCGATGGCAACTCTCTCGAAAGGAGAGTTCATAATGGGCATGTCTCCCAGGACTACCGGAGCTGTCCAGTGTTTTGGTGCCACACGCTGGCACTCTGGGCACGACTTGACG
The DNA here is from genome assembly GCA_014155875.1 of Cepaea nemoralis. Taxonomy (NCBI): domain Eukaryota; kingdom Metazoa; phylum Mollusca; class Gastropoda; order Stylommatophora; family Helicidae; genus Cepaea; species Cepaea nemoralis. Next base: position 206,886 of record JACEFZ010002376.1, read on the forward strand.
TACCTACGCACGTCTCCAGTCATCCCTGGCCAGTAGTAATGGCAGGAAATGCGCTGGAGAGTTGCCCCGACACCCATATGTCCACTGAAAGAAATGGTGTGTCCCATATGAAGAAGCTGTTCCCGATAAGCCTTAGGAACTACCAGCTGTCCATGCTGGCGATCATCCACTCCGGCTCTCCGGTACAGTAACCGATTCTTCATATAATACTGACCCTGTCTTGGTGGGTCAGAACTTTTGGGCAACTGGTTGAAGCAAGGTTGCAAAGTAGCATCCTGGCTTTGAGCAGCTCGTAACTCCCCAGGCAAGGGATTCACGATCAAGGCCGGCGTCTGCTCATCCTCCGATTGAGATCTGGTTTGCATCGCCCCTACGTACATGGGTTCGGTTGGAATCCCTAGAAAGACGTAGCGACAACCCAAGATCATTGGGAAGATCGGATCTAGCAGAACGGCTGCCTGTATAGTGCCGGTAACATATTTAGATTTGATGTCTACCTTCGCAATTGGAAGAGACATCGCTACCGCACTCTTTGTCGCCGTTTGAATCTCAATAGATTCCCCGGTTAGCTGCTCCGGGCTCACTAAGTGTGAGGAAATTACAGCCTCAAACTGCAGACCGGTGTCATAGAGACACTCAACTGGTTGTCCGTTCACAAGTACCGTTTCTACTACTGGTGGTTTTTCTGAATCATTGTTCCCAAGATCCCCCCTTCTACTTCCTTGTGAGACCCTTCCCCGGTTTCTACAAGACAAGCAGCATAGTGAGAGTCTTTCTGTTTACGCCGGCAATCAACCGTATTGTGTGTGGGAGATTTGCAATAGGCGCACCACTTTTCACTCCACTTTCTTTTAGGAGATCCAGGTGGACTCTTACCAGAGGGTTTTTTAATAGGAACTTTCTCGAAAGGATCCTCCTTCTTGGTGTGAGCTGTTTTAGGGTTCTTCTTCTTTCCAGACCAGGTGTCTGGTGGTCGGGGATTGGGTTGTGACAGTTCCCCATTATCTCCATGAGCTAGCACATACCTTTCCGCTAATGTATTTACCAAGTCTAACTTTTCTGCCCCATTTTCAAGCAAGAAGGTTTGCAATGGCCTAGGCATCATCCTCTTCATTTGGTCCACGACCACTAATTCTTCCAAACTTTCATAGTCGTTAGCAAATCCAGCTAATGACATCCACTTCAAAAGGTAAGACTTCAGTCTGACACTGTAGGCTGCGAAACATCTCTCCTGGCTCTCTCTTGGACTTTCTGAACTGCTGACGGTATGTATGGGCTGTCATCTGGAACCTTTTCAATAATGCTTTTTCCAGAGCCTCATAGTCATTCTCCATACCAGGTGGCAACCTTGAGTAGACCTCGTACGCGGTCCCCCTCAGGCCCTGCGAGATTTTCAAGTTCCATTTCCCACGTTCCAGCCCCATAGCCAAAGCCATCGACTGGAATTTTTGAAGATACTGGTCGATCTTCTCTTTGTGTTCATCGAACGGGAGTAATGGGAACTTCATTGCCTGATATGGACCGCCACCAGAAGTTGTTGAGTCCGGTAGAACTGCGCCTCCAACTGCACCCTCGCTTTCCTTGACAGTTTGAGCTTTCAGCTCCAACTCCCTCATACGAAACTCATGGTCTCTGACTGCCTGCTCGGCCTCCATCTTCCTAGCCTCCGCCTCAATTTTCTTGGCTTCGCGCACAGCTTGTCTGAAGTCTCTTTCCACTTCCTGCACATATTTCTGTAACTCCGCTCCATCATAGCCCATCTCACGCCCTGTAGCCTGTACGTCAGCGACATTAAACCCAGTTGATGCCATCCTAAACTCAGAGGGAAAGTGCCCAAGAAATTGTATAGAAAATGATTATCTCACATAACCAAAATATATATATTACACGACCACAACACGTCGTATGTCGGTCAGTCTGTGTCAGGAAGAGTATAGACAATAGCCAGGCACGGTAGGCAGAACCTATTGATAGTAGACAAGAATATCTGTCCCCTATCACTAAATCAGCCAGAACTCCACCAGGATTTCAAATATCCCGCGACGTGCCCCCAGAAATTGTAACAAGCTACGTGGAGGGTCCCAAATAGCCCGGTCACAATATTTCAAATATCTTCTATAGCCCTGGCTGGGATAGGTCTTTACCTGCCAACCCTCCTCCGTTTTCCCTGGACTCACTGTCACTCTTCTTTCGACCTAGGGACCTATTTCCTGCAGTGTTCTTCTGGCTGATCCATATATATAACGCAGTGATCTTTGGAATAAACTAAAATTGATTTATTAAATCAATAAAGGACAGCACAGGAAAAACATCAAGGCAGTTAACACAGATAGTTCTAACAGACACAACACGGATAAAGTTCAGACACAGAGCATCAAGGCTTTACATCATAGACCAAGCTGTAGTCAAGGTCCGCTCTGTCCACATATCGCTCACCAAATGAGAAGTCCTCCTTGCTTTCAGGTACTGGGTTGTATGTATAACAGCCTTCTGTAGCACCGAACTTCCACGTTCCATGGACCACAGTCTTTATGAATCAAATGTTCTAGGGAAATGCCATGGAATCACTTGGCATACTGTCAGGTAGGAAATAATGATCTGGAGTACTGTTCTCATAGATTGATGGGTGTGTCTGGGTGATTGGCGGGTTCAGCCACTATTACAAAAGGACACAATTCCTACGTATCGAGATGACTGGTAATGTTTCAGTACAGCTGATGGACCGTATCGAGATGACTGGTAATGTTTCAGTACAGCTGATGGTCATCCTTTCAAGGTCAGCAGTGGCTCTATCTCGTAGGTGACATATCCACGGACTTAGCATGGCCCAAACCTTGCCATGGCAGAGTCATTAACATACTTTCTGCTTAGAGCCCCGTCGACTGTTCATATCACCCAAACAAGGACCCTTTCAAAATGTCTCAGTAGTAGTTGCACTTCTGTCGTTATCTTTAATTAACTTTGACAAGTTGCAACTTGCAAACGGTAGGTGTTGGCACGGCCATCAATTGACCAGCCGCTGCACCAGTGCACATTTGACGCAAGGCGCTCCTTCGGGACTACCCGAAAGGAAAGACCAATATATACTCGCTCCATGTAAAGATTGTGGTATGAAGATAACCCAAAGAACCATCTTTCATGGAGAATTGAGCGAACAAGAGAACTGAGAGCTTCCGAAAGCCGTTTCCCCCTGTTTACCAAGAATAACAGAATACATAAGGACATGGGCCACTGGCGTTTCGCTACACAACCACATCTTTCCAATACTTCAGTATTTGTGATTTTGTCTTGCCACTTAATATCAAGAATTCTTCGCAGACACCGCATATGAAAGCTGTTTAAACGTTTCTCTTGGTGTGAATAAGTTTTTCCAGGTTTCACTGTCATAAAGAAGAGTACTAAGGACACAGGCTTGATAGACAAAGACTTGTGTTTTGGCATTAAGCTTCCTGTTCTCCCAGACTTTTTCTTAATCTGTTCATTGTTGTTGCTGCCTTACCAATCTGAATGTTGATTTCCTGATCTAGGGAAATTTGCTATTTACCACTAATCCTAGATATGTAAAATGGTCTACCATCTCTAGTTCGGCGTCGTCACTTTGTGACATAATCTGTGTCTTCTTTTTGCTAATTGTTAAACCACATTCAGAACAAGCATAGGAGAATGCAGATAGTAGACATTGCAATTCTTCCTCAGAGTGGATCATAACTGCATCTGATCAGTACCCTCCTAATTTTGGTCTTGGCCTTCAATCTCTGAGCATTGTAGAGGCCGCCATCTGAGCGTGAGTGAATGTATATACCACCATCCTGATCACGAAAGGCATATTTCAGTAGAAGTGAAAAGTATATTCCAAAGAGAGTGGGAGCTAGTACACAACCTTGCTTAACTCCACTCTTGATTTCAAACTCTTCAGAAGTTGCACCATCAAACTTGATTATACCCTTCATGCCTGTGTGGAACGATTCCACAATGGACAGAAGAGTTGGTGGGCAGCCAATCTTCTTTAGTGCCTTGAACAGACCCTCACGACTGACCAAATCAAATGCCTTTGTGAGGTCGATGAAGGCAATAAACAGTGGTTGATTCTGTTCACGGCATTTTTCTTGCATTTGTCGCAATGAGAATATCATATCAATGGTAGACCGGTTCTGTCGAAAGCCACACTGTGATTCGGGGTAGACTTGATCTCCTAGGACTTGAAGTCTGCGCAGAACAATTCTGGCAAATACTTTTCCAACAATACACAGAAGTGAGATACCCCTATAGTTGTTGCAGTCGCTCCGATCGCCCTTGTTCTTGTACAGTGTTATGATGCTTGAATCTTTGAAATCCTGTGGGACTTGTCCTTCTCGCCAGCATAGCTCTATTAGCTGGTGGATCTGTAGAGTGAGTGTGTCTTGCCCACTCCTGATAACCTCTATTGGAATCCATCCTTACCTGGAGCCTTGCCAGATGCAAGTTCATTTATAGCACACTTAACTTCTGTTATGGTGGGAAGTGTGTCCAGGTGGTCAAGAGTTGGTAGAGCCTCTATGGCGTTGAGGGCATCATCCGCTAGTTTGGTCTCACTTGAGTAAAGCTCCAAATAGTGCTCTACCCATCTGTCCATCTGCTGTTTCTTATCAGTTATGATTTCTCCAGTCAAGGTTTTCAATGGTGCACTTCTTTTGATCACTGGACCACAGTCTTTCTTTATTCCTTCATACATGCTTCTGATGTTTCCCTTATCACTTGCGATTTGAATGGACTCACATAACTTGATCCAATAATCATTTGCACACTGCCTGGCAGCCTTTTGCACATCCTTCCTAGCTTGCTTTAGCTCACTCAGATTGTTACGCGTTGGTCTTTCCTTGTTTCTTAAGAGAGCTATCTTCTTCTTATCAATCAAGGGCTGCAGAGTCTGGCTGTTTGCCGCAAACCAGTCCTGCCTCTTATGATCCACAGTGCCGTAAACCCCTACGGCAGTTTTATAAAGAGTTTCCTTAAGCTGACCCCACTTTTCATTTACTGTACAATTTTCTGGTGTATCAGTGAAAGCGTCTTCAAGTTGCTGTTGAAATTGAAAGCACTTTTCAGGATCGTGAGTGTTAATAATATTAATCCTGGGGCTAGATTTATGTTTAGCTGTGTAGATTCTCTTTGGTCTCAGTCTAATCCTCGCAACAACCAATGAGTGATCCGTATCACAGTCAGCACTGTGGTAACTTCGAGTCAATGATATATGGCTCAGATGTTGTCTCCGTGTGATGATGAAGTCCAGCTGGTGCCAATGGCCGGATCTTGGATGTTTCCATGTGACCTTATACAGCTCTTTTGTTTTAAAAAAGGAGTTTGTAATACATAGGTCACCCCGGGAAGGTTAACCCGGTCAACAAATGCCCCCAGAAGTCGGATGTGTCGGCCTAACGGCGCAAGAACGCAGCTCTGCTGTAAACAGGCACAGCGCAATCACGTCCGAAAAAAAACTCCGGATGAACGCAGAAGAAGAAGATACATAGGTCATTTCTGGTGCAATGTTCCAGCAGCCTTTGCACATTTTCATTCATGCGACCGATGTTGTATTTTCCAAGGCACACTGGCCATGAATTCGAGTCCTTGCCTCACGAGCATTGAAATCACCGAGCATATAAATGTAGTCAGATATTGGAACTGCCTTGATCACGGAGTCTAACTCCTCATAAAATGAATCCTTCACATCATCAGAGGAATCGAATGTCGGTGCATATGCAGTAATAATGGTGGCAAAACCACAAGAGGTTGCCAAGCACAGGGATAATAGTCTTTCATTTCCTCCTGCTGGAATTTCAATCATTCCCAGTAGCGAATTCTTCACTGCAAAGTCCACACCGTGTTGCCTTTTTTCTGCCTGCCCTCTACCCTTACAAAAAAACGGTGTAATTGTTTTCCCTGAGTGACCTTCATCAGCGAAGCGAGTCTCCTGCAGGCCAGCAATATCAATGTTAAGACGATCGAGTTCGGCATCATTAATATTGGTCAAGTCAGTGGAAAATCCTGGACACATGGATCTCACGTTCCAGGTCGCAAGCCGTAGCTTGAGGTTTCTATTTTTCTTTTTATTAGTGCCTGGTGCATTGGTTTTACAGCCTGCGATTCAGATTTTGTCCTAGCCCCAAGCACCCATTGAAGCAGGCAGGCTGTGGCGGATCAACACCCAATTGGCCGGGGGCTGCCCAGCTTGAAGCGGGCGGTAGCTGATCAGTGACACCTGTAGGTGTCTCCCACCGTCAAAGAGCAACGCGTGGCGCCCCATGTCTACGCCAACTGACAGGGACTTATAACCCGTAACAGTTGCCTCTCGCTTTGATTCCGAGACCGGTTAAGACCAGGGATGGAGTTATTGCCTCTCCATAGCACAAAGCCTGGGCTAAAATATAGAGATCATGTGCTGCCCATGCAGCATTATCCATCTCTCGACCTCCCTAGTTCACTCCAGAGGAAAGGTAACACCTCTACATCTGGAACAAGACAAGCTGCAGAAGCTGCCGGACCAGCAAAGCAATGCTCTAACTGTCCGCCTGTCGGAGCTTCGATCCTAGGCCAGCCGCCAACCAAGGCTTAGGGCCTGGTCTGCCCTGCCATGACATTTTGTCTTTAGGTTGCATTTCCTCGCACCAGGGTAAGGCTTGTACCCTCCCAATTGCGCTCTTCCGCCCGAAGCCGTTGGCACAATGCGGGGTGTCGGGTTTGGTAAGCGCCGCCCAACGTTCGGCGCTAACAGAAAGCAGGTAGGACCGTCTACTGTTATACGGTAGCTCAGTCATATCTGACTAAGACATGACTTGAATATATATATATATATATATATATATATATATATATATATATATATATATATATATATATATATATATATATATATATATATATATATATATATATATATTTGTCATGTAATTGTATCGTTGTGTTTGTTATTTGTGTGGTGCAGGGCCGTGCCGTGCTATGGTACAGAGAGGCGGCCACATCAGGGGGCACCGTAAGGGGGTGGCATAAGCAGTGAAATCAAAATACAATTTGAACCATTCAATAATGAATAATCTTTAATTAAGGGGCGACATTTCGGAGAAAAAAGACACACATTTAAGGGGCGGCATTTCGAAAAGTAAAAACAACATTTAAAGGGAGGCATTTCGAAACGAAAAAACATGTAAGGGGCGGCATTTCGAAGACTTGCATCATCCTGAGGAAATCTACAGCGCGGCGCTTTTGTGGTGATAAGGGTTTCTGCCGCAACGTCTAATTGTTAGTAGTGATGGTATTCCGCTGCGGTCCTTGGCCTAGGTGTTAGCGACTTTCTCCGTAATCCCGTTTATCCACGTGAGCAAACGCAGCTGCGCGAGAATCGGTAGTGGTTCTCGCCGTGCCCGTTATTTACGGGATATGTGAGCCGGCCGCTCAGAAAGCTATGGCAAATTACTGAGCGTAATCTTGCTAAGAAATCAACAGCAGCGGTATAATGCTGGTGTTGACAGCGATGTCCTTTAATAGAATATGCGGGAAAAAAAGATAGTATCCTAGTAAAGCTTGCCGTCTACTTCTAGTTGTGGTGATTCATCCATTCTATTTAGAGAACAGTGGGGTTGTGGGTGGGTTGCCAAATTGCAAAAGTGTGTCACGTGCGCGTTGCAAGCCCGCGTGAACACACGTCAACGATGCCCCACCTAGCACTGATGTTGAAACTGTAATATTACGCGGCTTATTGCTTGCTGCTAAAACGTGTATAGCTCAAGGGGATCAACTTCATTGCACCGGGTTTCATACCATACCCCTGGGTCTTTTTCCGCCGGGCGGCCTACCGAAAGCGTCACAAAAAGCACGAACTCCTTAGCAATAGCGACGATTTCCAGGGATCTCAGAGAAAATTGCACTGGTGAACCGAACGGCCACGTTTTTAGCCACGTGAAGAGAAGACAAAAACTGGCACATGTCGTGACAACCGGAGAGATTTGCGGAAAGAGAGATAGAGGAAGACAGTGGGAGAAGATTCTTGACAATCTTGTGTCATAGCAAGAAAGGGAGTCAACACACGAATCGATCCATGTCGTCTGAGATCGCATTGTGCGGAGAGGCACGATCTCCCACGCCAGCCTGCAAGGCACTGGATGATGATGAACCGAGATCGCATTGTGCGGAGAGGCACTGGATGATGATGAACCGAGATCGCATTGTGCGGAGAGGCACGATCGCCCACGCCAGCCTGCAAGGCACTGGATGATGATGAACCGAGATCGCATTGTGCGGAGAGGCACTGGATGATGATGAACCGAGATCGCATTGTGCGGAGAGGCACTGGATGATGATGAACCGAGATCGCATTGTGCGAAGAGGCACTGGATGATGATGAACCGAGATCGCATTGTGCGGAGAGGCACGATCGCCCACGCCAGCCGGCAAGGCACTGGATGATGATGAACCGAACGAATTGAACCCACAACCTTCGAAGCTCGAGGCAGTCAGCGTACCCAATCCGCCACGGAGACTCCCTTGCTAAAACGTATGTAAATATAAAATGTACAATTATCAACCAGTGACTGACTGGCCTTGTACAGATGTTTATCCCTATGTTCCTTCGACGTTTCTAGTCATAAGCCAAATGTCTTGCCACTGTGGCCGCCATTAGTTTTAGCTTAGTTTAGTCGACGGATCAACATCACGGCACAATGATGTAACCCATAACTGCTTCGTTCTACTCCTAACTCAAGCCTGAGTTCGGAGAATCTCAGCTCAGTGCACGAAATCTGTAGCACCGGTGAGGATCCTGAAATACTTTAGGAAGATTTTTAACTCGAAATTTTGCCCGGGCAGCGTCGTTAGGCTACTCTTTTTCGATTTCCAACTGCCAAGGCCGCCATGTGTAAATTGTCTACCGTTTGTGAACCCATCTACTTCCCCGGGACACCTCCCTTCATAAACATCTTGTCCAGACACGCAAGTCTTTTAACATGTCCATAATATTTCATTTTCATAAATCCGCGTGTGTCTTCATGTGGATTCGAACTCATGACGTTCGGCTAAGGAAGTAAACGAGCTAGTCACTTCGCTACAGCAGCTCTCTATTTAGAGTCACTCTAGATAGATTAGGCTCTGTGGCAAAGAGGTTATGGGCGCAGTTCGTAATCCCGCATACCGCGTTCGAAACACAACTGCGGGAGATTTGGGCATAGACGCAACCTTGAGTTGGTTTTCAATAAATGATATGAGTACAGGTCGTTGCAGAAATCAATGGCAAACTACTGAACGTAAACTTGCCAAGAGATCACAAACAGAAAAAAAACGATGGGATTGATTGTGACGTCCAGATAAGTATATGCAACTAACTTGGGTCACAGAGGTGTTTCTAAGGCACCAGGGCCAGGTTCTATTAATACGTCCTAGTCGTGCGTCCTGGGCAACAGGTTCCTTCGGGGTCCTGACTAACGTAGTAGGATCACTGATCCTTCCGAAGTCGGAGAGTATCTGCCTGCACGGCGAGGAACCACCAGTCTGCACACCAATAAGCCAGACATGGGACTACGGATACTCACGCAAACCTCAGTCCGGTATGACATCACACTGATGTTGGACAACAGGATGTCTTCATCCGATATACTGGACTTCATGCTGGAGTTCACAGCCAGCGAACACAAGCAAACAAGCAAGCAAGCAACTAACTTTAACTTATAACTGTGACTTGTGTTGTTCTATCTGTTCCAGTCCCTACAGGGTTTAATTGCTTTAGTTTTTTGTGGAGCAATGTTTCTTCTTATATTTAATGTGTTCACATGTCCATAACCCGACAGCAGTGAACCTATATATTCAAAGCTGCCAACCTTCAAAATTAAAACTAGATGCAGAAATAACCAAGGTTACAGTAATTCTCAATAAAAAATATATCAATTGCCATGAGACAAAGATGGTTGAGGTGCTACACAGAACCTACACATTTGTGTGGATGTAGACGTGGGCAATGAGCAGACTAGATGGGAAACATCTAATAGCTGTGGAAGTTTAGTTTCTGCGGGGGGGGGGGGGGGGGGGGGGGGAGCAAAGACTATCATAGACAGACGAGGAAAATAACAAATGAGCAAGACAAGAAGAAACAAATGAAAGCCGCACAATTATTGGAGAAAATAAATGGAGACAGTCAAGATTTTTTGGCCACGTAATGAGAAGAAATAAACTAGAGAGCTTGGTAACAACTGGCAAGATTGAGAAGAAAAGAACAAGAGGAAGGCAGAGAAGTAAATACATGGATAGTTTGACCATACTGCATGGTCGAGACAAGAACACGGGGCTGATCCTCGACTCTGGTGATCGTATGAGATGGCGAAATATGACCGCCCACGCCTACCGGCATGGCCCATGATGGTGATAGTAATTCTCATTGTGCATGCTGTGTAGCTTAAGTGATCATGTATGTCTACAGTTTTCTTCTCGTATACAGCAATTCTGTTACACGTGGTCTTCCCTACCATGACGTTAAACTGTCCAACACCTTCTCTTGTGTTCTCCCCCTGCCTCCTCTTCCCCCCCAACTGTAGCCGTTGTCACCCCCTCCCCCAAACTGTAGCCGGTGTCACTTCCTCCCAACTGTAGCCGTTGTCACGACGTATTCCATTCTTACCACCCCCACCCCTACCCCCCTTTTTTTTCTTCTCTTGACACTGCCAAGAAATGTTGACAGGCTTCTTGTGATGCGAGTGACTAGTTCTAATTTTGAGTCAACTTGTCACATGTCGTCATTACTCTTTATCCGTCAGCGGTGTTCTCACCATTCTTCTGTAAAACCACATCTTCTCAATTTCCACGTAATATATATGATGTGCTTACATTATTAGGCTTAGAATTGAAAGCCACTTAATAAAATATCTGGCATGCTTCCATCCAGCGGGAATCAATACTGTTGTGGATGTAACTGCATCATGCTGCCGACTTCGCTCTCATTCATTCATTCATTCATTCATTCAGTAGCACGTCCTTTGCAGAACCTCGCTCCCATAACAACCTTCCGGAAAACCTCTCGATCATAAGCAAGATGTCCCCGTCCGATACACCCATCTGGAGATCATCCGCCACATCCTGCACCCATCTTCTTTTGACCTTCCTCTTCCTCTCTTCCCAGGCATATACCCCTCCATTATTGTTGTCTCCAAACTTTCGTGAAGTTTCAAGTGACAAAACTATTTCAAATTTCTTTGTTTTATCGTCTTTAATAGCCAGCCTTCTTTAATATTCAGCTCTTGAAGTATGGATGCATTCGTTCGTTTCTTTACCCAAGATATTCTTAGAACCCGTCTATAACATTTATATTCAAAGGCATTTATGCTCTGTTCAGCTTGTTTAGTAAGTGTCCAGGTCTCACTTCGCTCTACATACTCATATCTGACTGTTTGCACACCTTTGACCACACATTTCTTATTTAGCACTTTTACAGCTGTTTGTAGAAAAAGAGCGCTGTTCAAAACCGAACTGAACCCAACACTTTGTGCCTTCTTGACAACGAAGGAGTTGTGTTTTAATATTATTTTATAATTGTATGTGTTTTCTTTAGATGTGTTCTCCCGTCCTTGATGAAAATGTGTATAATCGAAACGTGGTTTGTTGTGTCCTAGAATACTTATTTGTATTTTATTATTAAATATTTTTTTACTGTCTCTTGTTTTGGGGATTTTCACTCTGTGATTTATGTTCACCTTTACGGAGTCCGTTGTATAATTGAAAGGTATATATATATATATATACTGCGTCCATGTTTAGTATGTCTCATCTGTTCGCAGGCGCTACACATACGTAACTGTTTGTATTACATTATTCAAGATTTCATTTTCATTCTTCCCTTTGTCACATTTAAGATTTTCTAGTCTTTGCCCCCCTCCCCCACCGGGCATCCATACCTCATGGGCGATTTCCTTTCATACTTAACGAATATATCCTATACTGAACCCCACTGATTGAGGTCATTGTGTCACATGCTGTGTGGATTTTTTTAAATATACACATGACTCAGGAAAGGCAATTCAAACTATTTCTAGACATTTCCTGCAAGGTGTGCTTATACGGTAAACTGTTCAAATGGACAATGCGATTTTAAATAACGTAAAATAAGTTATCATAAAATACGTTAACTGCCCGCTATCTTTTCAACTATCAAATGTGAATAGTAAGGTGATTTTGGGAAATAAATGTTTTATAAAGAACCGCTCGTTTCTGTGAATAATCGTTCCCCAAAGAAGTAGACCAGCTCTGCGGGCGAACGTGTTACGGACGCAATTCATAATCCCGCATACCGCGTTCGAAATACAGCTGAGGAGCTACTGAGTTCGTGCTATGTGCAACGCTTTCGATAGGCCGCATGCCGAAAGAGACCGGAGCCATATGGGATGAAACCCGGTGCAAAGTAGTCTATCATCTTGTTTTCTTGTCTTTTAAACCTTTGGGGGGAGGGGGAGAGGGGGGGGGGGGGGTTGTGAGCATTAGTAAGAGAAAAATAGAAGTTGAAACGGCATGGTTGTTGCTGCGTGCTCTTGATTATTAAGATCGTCCTGATTCAATGAAGAGCAGTGGCATACTTTTTTTCCGCATATCCTTTACAGGAGATCGCTGTCAATACCAGCACTTTACCGCTGTTGTTAATTTCTTGGCAAGATTACGCTCAGTAGTTTGCCATTGCTTTCTGAGCGGCCGGCTCACTTATCCCGTAAGTCACCAACGCGGCGAGAACCGCTACCAATTCTCGCTCGCTGCGTTACCCTACGTGGATAAACGGGATTACGGAGAAAGTCGTTTACCTCCAGGCCAGGGAGTCCGGGATGATTATTGTTCCTGACTAGTAAATCTCTGGGGGTCGCTCCTGCATTATAAATAATAAATGCGTGATAATTTTTCTGAAGGCCTAACACTGCATACACCAATGCTGTATCTCCCACGGGATTTTTTTTTTTTTTTTGCGTATCCCTTACGGGACGTTGCAGTCAACACCAGCATTTTTCAGCTGCTGTTGATGTACTAGGCAAGTGTTACGTTCAGTAGTTTGCAATTGGTTTCTGAACGACCGGCTCCCATACCAGCAAGTTATAACACAACGCGACACGGTCTACTGCACAAATCGGTAGCAGCTGAGCTTCGACCGCCTGGTACCCGGCTCACGAACCGCCTTCGCAGGCCTTTAGCCACGGAGCCGGGATTACCTCTATGTTAAAGAGCAGATGAGGCTGACGAGCACATACTCGTAGTTGTAGTTGATTAAACTTCATTCTCCTAAGATGATAAAGCTCCTATACTTGCGTATCAACAAACTGGACGCATTTAAACATAAAAGTATAAATAAAATATTGCACGATTTATTGCCTGGCATATTTTGCTGCATCTCGTCGGGTGCATACTACAGAGTTATACATCATGTGAAATGAAGAATTAAGTTATACTTTGGCTGAAATATGATGTACATCGTCGCTGACCATGCGCGAATTTGTAGAACGTTATATCTACGGAAGTCTAACACTTAACAGGAAGTCCTTCTGTTTACATAGCAACGGTTTGAATCGACTAATAGATAATGCTTCGATATATTTGAAACTGAACGCATCGCATGACATCTGGGATATTTTCAGTGTCATCATATTGCCTCTTTTCGTAAAGCATTATCTTGTCTCAATTATCTCACTTTGCATACGATGGGGTGGTTTTCTTGGATGAAAAAAAAAGGACGGACAAGGAAGTTTTAGAAACAACTCAGAACAAGAAGATAAAATAAATACAAATCAGAAAGACAAGACATTTTGGACACTAATTCAGAAGAACGGATAGACTATCGTGGTCCAGACAGAATATGGCAGCTGGGGGTGGTCAGAGGATCTGGTAGACAGTCGTCATTAAAAGGTAAAGCAAGACGGACATCAGATTGTAACGGGCACCTGTAGTATTAGGATTCTACGCAGGCTGTTGAAGACGACTGAGCGCTTATGGGAATTCCCTGAGTGCAGTGATGTCGGTTCTCGACTCAATTCAGCTCAACTCGACACAACAAACATAACAGTCTACTGAAAGAAAACCAGCAGCATGTGCAACAAAGGCTCTGGGCATAAATTGCTGAAAACCCATTACTGCCAATCTTCACTGCGGAGACTGCACTTAGTGATGATGATGATTAAGATCCTTTGTTGGGCTGTAGATAGAGGATCAGCTTTAGAAATGATGTTGGGACGCAGAGGTGTTTCCAAGGCACCAGGGCCAGGTTCTATACTGGCCAAGACCTACTAACACGTCCTAGTCACGCGTCCTGGGCAACAGGTCCCTTCGGGGTCCTGGCTAGCGTAGTAGGATCGCTGATTCTTCCGAAGTCGGAGAGTATCTGCATGCACGGCGAGGAACCACCAGTCTGCACACCAATAAGCCAGACATGGGACAACGGATACTCACACAAACCTCAGGTCCTGTATGAAATCATACTGATGTTGGACAACAGGATGTCTTCATCCGACAAACAGGACTTCGCGCTGGAATTCACAGCCAGCGAACGCAAGCAAGCAAGCAAAGTAGAAATTATGGTAATTGTAGTTTAAATTTATCTCTTTTAAAATGTATCTCCATTTATCCCTCGTCCACTGGTTTCTATAATGATGTTTGAGTGCTGTAATTTTAGAATTCTTCAACGTTTCTCAAGCTGCCTAGTATAGAATGATGACAAATCCTGGCATTTTCACATTTAATGAAGTATACTGTTTGAATAAGCCAGAATTGTTCCTATGCAACAGGGGTAACCAATTACGGCCCGCGGGCCGGATCCGGCCCGCGACGTCATTACATTCGGCCCACCGACGAACTCGAACTTGATATAACGTATGGAACACGAGACGTTGTGATACAATTTAAATGTAAATATTCTATGTAGAATAATAGGAGATCTTCACACGTGGGGGACCTCCTGGCTGCTATGTGTCTTAAATTTACTATTTGCAATTATAAATTATTGTATCTAGATGTTCTTGTTTATTGTAATGTTTGCTTATTTCGCGCCATCCCAAGTCCTTCCTCTGCTCGTGGTAGCACCACCTACGCTCTGACGTTACCATGGTTTTCATGGCAATACACATACACGCATCTTTCCTTTCCCCAGATGCGCCCGGCTGTCAACTCAGGTCCTATACTCCAGAAATAATTACTTCTTTTTGCAGTCATCCATTTTATAGATATGTAACAAGGATTTATTTGTTTTACAGTGATAGGTAAGTGAACTACAGATCCTTACGTAAATGTTTACGTTGCTCAAGGAACTCTGTGCGATGATCCAAGTGTTTGTCCTAATTTATGTAATAAACTAGATGAGCAGAGATATTGCATTAAGCGATTTCGGTCTGTTTCGGCGGAACTCCTCTATGCCATTTACGGAAAACCGGTTGAAAAACTCTCCTCTGTTCTGTGTATTTAGGCCGGCCCTATTTATATATTTTGTAAATCTTATCATGGGATATCAGTGACCCCTAGCCCTCTGCTTTTCTTGTGTTTCAATAGGATGTTAATTATGTTGTTAATTCAATGTCTTTTTCATTTTCAGATCCCGTGTACTTCACCCTTCATTATGGCTACTAAGAAAAGAAAAGTGGACTGCGAGTGTCCCGTTTGCAATGAAGAATGGGGAGTAAAGTACTTTCTTGTGGAAACAAATGACCAGAAAACCAATTGCATACATCTATCAACATATTCGAAGTTTTCTAGAAAGTTACGCTCTGAGAAAAATGAGTCCATGAAACGTGGTTTAGAAATACAAAGAAATCTCTTCACGAGAAAGTGTGCTGAAAATGAATCTGTCACTCGTGCAAGTTACAAAATAGTGCATAAAATGGCAGAACGAGGAAAACCGTTTACTGATGACAACTTTCCCAAAGAGTGTATGGTGGAAGCAGCAAATGACTTGTGTCCTGAGAAAGCCGATTTGTTTGGAACTATCAGCCTTTCAGCAAGTTCAGTTGTGCGAAGAACAGAAGAACTTGGAGAGAACATAGTGCTACAGATACGCGAGAAAACTAGGAACTTGTTGTGGTATTCTCTGGCGCTGGATGAGTCTACTGATCTCTCGAGTACGTCACAACTTCTCGTGTTCATTTGTGGTGTCAATTTGGACTTTCAGATAACGGAAGAGTTGGCATCCGTTTGCAGCATGCATGGAACAACAACTGGAAAAGACATTTTCATGGAAGTGCAAAAGGTTTGCAAGACTATAACCTTCAGTGGAATCAGCTTCGAGGTGTTACTGTTAATGGAGGGGGAACATGGCTGGAGTGAGAAAGGGTCTGATGGGGCAGATTAGGACTCATTTGGAAGATTTGCAAATTCCGGGCGCTCTGTTCATACACTGCATCATACATCAGCAAGCACTCTGTCTGAAAGACTTAGATATTTCTTGTGTACTGAAACCAGTCGTTTCTGCTGTGAACTTCATTCGGGGACATGCACTCAGTCACCGTCAGTTCCAGGCTTTTCTTGAAGAAATTGATTCTGAATTCTGTGACTTGCCTTATCACACATCAGTGAGGTGGCTCAGCTGCGGTAAAGT
The DNA here is from genome assembly GCA_014155875.1 of Cepaea nemoralis. Taxonomy (NCBI): domain Eukaryota; kingdom Metazoa; phylum Mollusca; class Gastropoda; order Stylommatophora; family Helicidae; genus Cepaea; species Cepaea nemoralis. The sequence continues at coordinate 223,444 of JACEFZ010002376.1, forward strand.
CCTGTTTCGTTTTTACAAGCTCCGAAACGAAATAGATGTTTTCCTCACTGAAAAAGATAGAGCTGATCTACAGCTGTCAGATCCTACCTGGCTGTCAAAGTTGTCATTTTTGGTCGACATCACATCCCACATGAATGAACTGAATTTGAAACTTCAGGGAAAGGATAACTTCATCTGTGATCTCTACAGAATCATCAAAGGATTTCGGAGAAAGCTGTCATTGTTTGAAGCACAACTGGAAGGAGAAAACTTTCTCATTTTCACTGTTTCAAAGAGTTTTGCGCTACAATCGCTGAAGATGTCAACCTCGATTTCCCGAACAAAAAAAATTATTCGTGACTTGAAGAAGCATTTTTGGAGAGATTTTCAGATCTTGACAGAATTGAGAGTGACATTCTTCAGTTCCAAAAACCGTTTGATTGTAATCTTGATGATGTGCCAGTTGAACTACAGTTGGAGCTCATTGATTTGCAAGCAAATGACTTGTTGAAAGATAAGCACAGAGAAGGAAAACTTGTTGAATTTTACCGCTGCTTACCTGATGTTGAGTTTCCGAAACTGAAGAAATTTGCCGCTGGTATGGCATCAGTGTTTGGAACAACTTATGTCTGTGAGCAAACATTTTTTAAAATGAAGTATGTGAAGTCAACACATCGAACGAGATTGACTGATGAACATTTGAAAGCAATTCTCTTGATTGGATGCAGCAATTCCAAACTAAACATTGATGATATCTTGAAAGCCAAATATCAGTTTCACAAATCTCACTAACGTTTTTCGCTGCTTAGTTTGTGAGATTCGGATATGTCCACACTAGGTCTGATGTAACCATCGTTTTGCTAACGTCGCCTTCTTTGATAACTTATTTTAGTAACTAAATATGTTGGTTGTCTTTGTTTTTCGTGCATTGCGCACCCATGATTAACTTAGTTTTTCATCTTTTTTCCCCAGAGCTTTCGTTCTGGCTTGCAAGTATTGTTAAAGTTAGTTGCATATCCTTTACAGGACGTTTGCAGTCAACACTAGCATTTTTTGCTGTTGTTGATGTCTTTGCAAATTTACGTTCAGTAGTTTGCCATTGCTTTCTGAACGACCGGCACCCATACCATAGCGTAAAAAACCAGCGCAACGCGGTCTTCTGCCAAATCGCGCGCAGCTGTGTTTCGAACGCGGGTATACGGGATTACGAACTGCGTCTGTAAGACCTACGCCACGGAGACCGGCGCAAGTATTCTACAGAATGAGTAACCGGCCCGCGTTCGTCATTTTGTCAGTTATCCGGCCCGCCGTGAACAAAGTTTGGTGAGCCCTGCTATACACGAATGATGGCAAGGCCGCAGTCGTCATAATCAGCTGGTGTAGAACGAGTCAACCTTCTGTGTTCATGTGATTATACATGTCACTCTGAGGCCAAGGGTTATGAGTAATCATCAGATGAGGGTCATCGTGTTATGTGTCAGTCGTTGTTTGCACTCATGCACAAGCTTAAGTGCATAGATGACAAGACTGTACGTAATATATGCTGGATACTTTCTTTCAAAGTATTTTTAACATACAATTTTCTCTTAAACAAACGAAAAGATCAATAGAAGCTTTGGAGGTGTGGTTTTATAGAAGAATGTTGAAACTTCCTCGAATAATCAAAATGAACAATCTGGACGTTTCTATGGAGGTTAGGAGCAAAGACAACATATCACAAACATCAGAATGAATATTTTGAACACAATGTTAGAAGACAAAAATCGAATCATTATTTGATAACTGGAAAGATTTATGGCAAGGGAGATAAAGGAGGACAGCGAAAGACAAATCTTGACAATCTTGTGTCATGGCACGAAAAGGAGTCAGCGCACGAATTCATACACAACGTTAGAGATCGCAAAATGTGGAGAAACATGATAGCCCACGCCAGTCGGCATTTGGTGATAATGGTGAATATTCTCTTCGGCCCTTGTGGACTGTATCTGAGATATATGTTAAGCTTTCGGAGAATTTTAACAGTGGAGAACAAGAGTGCATAAACGGGTTGCATGGTTACAGTTTTGGAGTCGAGCAAGCTGAAAGCGAACGAGCAATGGGCCGGGCTGATATGGGAATGCTGATATGAATCGCTAAACGCTCAGGGGGACCTGAGGAGTAGATCCGAGAGCTTATGGGTTAAGTGGTCCGGTGTGCGGTGAGGATACTCTAACGACGAGCAAAGTTAACTAGCTTTTCAGTCACTTTATAGTTAAGTTTTGAATGTTTGTTAGATTTCGTTAGCTTCTTGTGCTTCCATCCATCCTTCCATCATGTGCCATGCCGGTAAGCATGGGCGGTCATGACTCGACATTTCACTCGATCACCAGAGTCGTGGATCAGCTCTGTGTTCCTGTCTCGGCCATACCACGTGGTTAAGCTATCCAGGTATTTACTTCTCGGTCTTCCCATTGGTCTCTTCACTTCGATCTTGCCAGTTATCACTAAGTTTTCCAATTCATTTCTCCTCATAACATGTCCAAAAAAATGTGACTGTCTAATTTCTCTAATCAATTTGCGATCTTCGTTTGTTTCTTGTAGTACTTGTTCGTTGGTTTTTCTGTCTGTCCATGGTATTCTTTGCATTCTCCTCAGAAATTGATAATGGTGCTCCTCATATGCTTCAGAGGTGTACAATTTATCTGTACACTTCGTGTACTGGGAGATCTGTTAACCTGCATTACTTCAGTTGTGGCTGTATTTCTATTCACATTGTATCTACTGCGTGTTGAACTCAGCCTATTAATATGATTTAGCAGTTTACCCTCGCAGCTGATCTTCTGAAAATAAAAACTAATTTATTGCTGTTGGATCAGCTGTTTCGTCTCAAGTAAAACTTTGTGAAATTTTCTGAACCGGTTCTGTCAAGGCTTGCTTCTTTAGATATTCTACCTGTATAGATGTTAAATATCAAGGGGCAGAACACACATACCCGGCTCAGTTCTGTATTGACTGCGTAAATATCTGACCACAAAACATGCTCCTAGACATCACATCCTAAAACTATTCCAGAATGTGCGATGAATGATCCAACGATAACAAAACATCTAACTTAAAGGTCAGTGATTGTCAAGGTTGAGTTCTTCATCAAAGTTGCAAAAAGGAGAATTAAGGAAGTTGGTGCCCTCGAGCCGACTGCACATATTTGTCAATAAACAATTATTTTATTTTGAAATCTATTAATAGGAATCACATCTTACCGTTAACGTTGCTATAACTGTAAGTACTTCTATTAATAACAGTCACATCTTACCGTTAACATTGCTATAACTGTAAGTACACCTACTTACCGTTAACATTACTATAACTGTAAGTACACCTATTAATAGCAATCGCATCTTACCGTTAACGGTGCTATAACTGTGAGTATATCCATGTATAGCAATCACATCTTGCCGTTAACGTTGCTATAACTGTAAGTACTTCTATTAATAACAGTCACATCTTACCGTTAACGTTGCTATAACTGTAAGTACACCTACTTACCGTTAACATTACTATAACTGTAAGTACTTCTATTAATAACAGTCACATCTTACCGTTAACGTTGCTATAACTGTAAGTACTTCTATTAATAACAGTCACATCTTACCGTTAACATTGCTATAACTGTAAGTACACCTACTTACCGTTAACATTACTATAACTGTAAGTACTTCTATTAATAGCATTCACATCTTACCGTTAACGTTGCTGCCGTAGCTGTAAGTGCCGCATCCGAATAAGGTGCACGCGTGTACCTGCCACAGTCCTCCTGTGTTTTGGGTTCCAGACCACACACGCCACGAAGGTGTGGCAAAACCAATGACAAAAAGGACAAGGCCAAGTAATACTGACAAACTTGCAATCTTCAACCAAATTGACGCAGAGCTGAAAATGTTAGCCATGGAGCCGTGTATGGGATAACCTGAAAGGATGAAATAGAAATAATAAGTAAAATCCCCTGTATACACATTAAATAGCAATGATGAAAGTTAGCTAGTTGGATATCCTTTACAGGACGTAGCAGTCAACTCCAGCGATATTTAACTTTGTTATTCCTGGGCAAGTTTACGTTCAGTAGTTTGCCATAGATTTCTGAACTACCGGCACTCATACCATTATATGGAAACCAACGCAAAACGATCTGCTACCAAATATCCCGCAGCTGTGTTTCGAACGCGGCAAGGATGATTACGAATTGTATTAGCAATCCCTTCGCCACATAGCTTCTTTTGTGATAAACCCATATTTGTATAGACCAATCGGCACTTGGCTGTTGATGTGGTCAGTATTACGCCGTCCATGCCCAGTATCCACACTCTGCTAACGAAGAATCAGATTCGCTGGACTGGTCACTTAACTCGCATGCCAGATCACAGGCTCCCTAAACAATTTTTTTTACGGCGAGCTCCGTTGTGGTAAACGCTCCCAAGGCGGCCAGAGGAAATGCTTTAAAGACACTGAAAATCTCACTGAAAGCTTTTGGAATTCATTTTGACACCAAGGAGACTGCTGCCAAAGACCGAAATTCGTGAAGTACATCATTACGCAATGGTGCAGTCATTTGTGAAGCAACCAGGACTGCAACAACTGTGAAGAAAAGGCTGGACAGAAAAACCACTGCAGGAGATCCTCCTCCTGGAACGTCAAGCATTCTTTGCCTATATTATCAAAGAACATTTCGAGCCAAAATGGGCCTTATCAGCCATCTTAGAACTTACGGCTCCATACCTTCAACCCCACTGGATGAAATGAATGGGCATCATCATTCTTGATGGACAAACAACACAACCCCACTGGATGAAATGAATGGTCATCATCATTCTTGATGGACAAACAACACAACCCCACTGGATGAAATGAATGGTCATCATCATTCTTGATGGACAAACAACACAACCCCACTGGATGAAATGAATGGTCATCATCATTCTTGATGGACAAACAACACAACCCCACTGGATGAAATGAATGGTCATCATCATTCTTGATGGACAAACAACACAACCCCACTGGATGAAATGAATGGTTATCATAATTCTTGATGGACAAACAACACAACCCCACTGGATGAAATGAATGGTCATCATCATTCTTGATGGACAAACAACACAACCCCACTGGATGAAATGAATGGTCATCATCATTTTTGATGGACAAACAACACAACCCCACTGGATGAAATGAATGGTTATCATAATTCTTGATGGACAAACAACACAACCACACTGGATGAAATGAATGGTCATCATCATTCGTGATGGACAAACATCATTCTTGATGGACAAACATCAATCTTGATGGACAATCATTATTCTTGATGGACAAACATCATTCTTGATGGACAAACATCATTCTTGATGGACAAACATCATTCTTGATGAACAAACATCATTCTTGATGGACAAACAACACATAACACTGGCCTTTGCTTCCCAAGCTTTTCCTGCGACCCATTTTAGGTTGTATCCACCTACGAGCCCAGGTCAGTGTTTAAAGATTGAACCCTGTCTGATGTAGATCGAACCCCTAACCACTGGGTGGTGCAGGCGATCGTCTAGCCACTGTGCTACACGGGCTCCCGTGAGGTAGGCATTCTAATCATGAAATCCTTGTTGCTGCTGTTGTTTTAAACAAAAGTTAGTTGCATATCCTTTACAGGATGTTTACAATCACCACCAGCATTTTTTGCTGTTGTTGATGTCTTCGCAAGTTTACATTCAGTAGTTTGCCATTGCTTTCTGAACAACCGGCTCCCAAACCATTTCGTAAAAAACCAACGCAACGCGGTCTACTGCCAAATCGCTCTCGGCTGTGTTTCGAACGCGGGTAAGCGGAATTACGAACATCGTCCGTAACACCTTCGCCACGGAGAACCGGCTTGCTGTTGTTAGGAAAGACAAGTATGAGAACAGCAGCACTGGAAAGTAGTAGAAATGTGAGTATGCGTCCTTTGGTCTCATCAAACAACATAACAGTCGACCGAAAATAATAATTATTCTTCTTCTTCTTCTTCTTCTTCTTCTTCTTCTTCTTCTTCTTCTTCTTCTTCTTCTTCTTCCTCTTCTTCCTCTTCTTCTCCTTCTTCTTCTTCTTCTTCTTCTTCTTCTTCTTCTTCTTCTTCTTCTTCTTCTTCGTCTTCCCCCTCCTCCTCCTCGTCCTCCTCCTCCTCCTCCTTTTATCTTCTCTCAATCAACTGATTCCAGTCCCTTCCACTCCCCCCCCCTTCCCACCAATCTGTTGCTATCTTTTTCAGCGCCCTCCATGTCCTTCTCTTATATCTTTCTGTCTCTAATTCTTTTCTCCGTATATTTAGGTCTCAGTCTATTTCTTTTGTGGTAGCCTAATGAATATAGTGTGTTTTCTTTTTGTTGCCTCAACATAACATTCAATATCTCAGTAACCAACTGAGGGAAAATGATGAGATTTAGCATATGACCTTATCATTATGTCCACCCAACAAAAACATTTTTGTTCTGGAGATTGTACAGCAGATTTTAATGTTTGTTTATATGCGGTATATAATTTATGGCTCCCGCATTCATTCCATCATTTTAAGAGTATTACAGCTTCAGATAGACACACCCCCGCTCTTTTTGAATTTTGTCTGGCGGTTTTTTTTTTTTTGGGGAGACTGAGGGAATTTATATGGGATAGCTCAGAGGTGTCGTCAAACTGTGGGTTCTTTCATGAAACGGGATTATATAAATAAACTAGCTGGCTCGGCCCGGCTCCTGACGGGGATCTATCTATCTATCTATCTATCTATCTATCTATCTATCTATCTATCTATCTATCTATCTATCCATCTATATATCTATCTATCTATCTATCTATCTATCTCTATCTATCTATCTGTCTGTCTGTCTGTCTGTCTGTCTGTCTGCCCGCTGTCGTCGCTGTTGCTACGGAGTTCGATCTTTGTGCGACGCTTTCCGCGCTGCGGAAAAAAAACTGAGCCATATGGGATAAAAACCCGGTGCAATGGCAGGTCTCCAATTACTGTAAACATAACTTCGTTAACGAGAAATCACTAGTTGTTCAGCAAAACATCAAAGGAATGTCGCCGCTTTTGATGATTTTAGTTGTTTTTGGACCTATCAAAGACATATTCCTTGGGTGGGGGTAAATATAAGACGGCTGGAAAAATTTCATAACGATGCAACAGACAGTTTTCAAAATAATTGATCGTGAATGAAGGCATTCAAATCGGAACATACTATAGCAGGCTTGCCAGCTGGCGTCATTCCAGGCGGGAATGGTGTGGTAGCGTCATATCTAGTGGGCTTGCCTGCTGGTTCCAGGCGGGAATGTTGTGGTAGCATCATATCTAGTAGGCTTGCCTGCTGGTTCCAGGCGGGAATGTTGTGGTAGCGTCATATCTAGTAGGCTTGCCTGCTGGTTCCAGGTGGGAATGTTGTGGTAGCGTCATATCTAGTGGGCTTGCCTGCTGGTTCCAGGCTGGAATGTTGTGGTAGCGTCATATCTAGTAGGCTTGCCTGCTGGTTCCAGGCGGGAATGTTGTGGTAGTGTCATATCTAGTAGGCTTGCCTGCTGGTTCCAGGCGGGAATGTTGTGGTAGCGTCATATCTAGTAGGCTTGCCTGCTGGTTCCAGGCGGGAATGTTGTGGTAGTGTCATATCTAGTAGGCTTGCCTGCTGGTTCCAGGCGGGAATGTTGTGGTAGTGTTATATCTAGCAGGCTTGCCTAATGGCGTCATTCCAGGCGGGAATGTTGTGGTAGCGTCATATCTAGTAGGCTTGCCTGCTGGTTCCAGGCGGGAATGTTGTGGTAGCGTCATATCTAGTAGGCTTGCCTGCTAGTTCCAGGCGGGAATGTTGTGGTAGTGTCATATCTAGTGTGCTTGCCTGCTGGTTCCAGGCGGGAATGTTGTGGTAGTGTCATATCTAGTAAGCTTGCCTGCTGGTTCCAGGCGGGAATGTTGTGGTAGTGTCATATCTAGTGTGCTTGCCTGCTGGTTCCAGGCGGGAATGTTGTGGTAGTGTCATAGCTAGCAGGCTTGCCTAATGGTGTCAGTCCAGGCGGGAATGTTGTGGTAGCGTACTGTTGAGCAGACTTGTCCACAAGTGTCATTCTAGGCTGGAATGTTTTTTATTTACCTGGGTACCCAGCTCGACACAACCTCAATCTGTGTGTCTGGAAATGTACTGTGGGCTGTAGGTGACTCACGTGATAAGACTATACCATCCATCGAGTGATTTTCGTTAAAATACAAATATATGGAGTTAACATCATATACCCAAATATGTCTTAAGGTATGAACGAAGGTCTTTTACTTATATTTCTAGTTATACTATTAACATAGTTTCTCACTGTGCACATTATACAGAGCCGGTGTTTTCTCCTCATATCTTCGTTCTCTGCGATTTGGTTAGTTCTCTCCATTATCTTCATATTGGTGATTCTGCCATATCATGTTAGTCTTTCTATTCTGCACAGACAACAGTTAATGAATGTAGTTTATTAGTAGTTATTTTAGTTGTTTTCGGTGTTTCTGAGGTCAGAGTTAAATATTCGAAGTTTGATACTGGGTTTAATTTATTTTGAATTCCACAAATTTCCCAGTGATGTGAAAACTCCACTTGACTTTTGTATTCTCATTTTAATATATGTGTCAGTTCCGCTCATCTTTGTCTACACTTCTACCCAAATATGTATAAGATTCTATTTTTTTGCGGTTTCGCCATGCGAGATCGTGTTATGTTTTGCTTGATGTATTCTTCATCTTTGTCTTTTCCCTGTGAATCTGTATACCTAATTTTCGTGACCTCTCATTAAGGGTGTTTAATTTATCTTGCAGCTGATTTCGTGTGTGGGACATGAGGAGTGGCATACTCGCCACGTTGTCAGCTTTCCCAGTGGCAAGTGGGCCCTCTTAAGCATTATAGCAGTGGTTCTTAACCTTTTTTGGCACGTGCCCCCCCCTTCACCATATTTTCAGAACGTCATTTCCCCCCCCCCCCCTTTCCAATCAAAAATTTGGTCCGTGCCCTCCTTCACCGTATTTTCAGAACGTCATCACCCCCCCCCCCCCCTTTCATATTTCCTATCTAAAAATCCCACACCCCTACACAGTATACGTAAAAATGGAAGGTAAATTTAATAGCATATACTACAACAAGTCTAGACATCCAGATAAAACATGATTTGTGGGTCTATTTACTTTATAAAATGAATTTTAGAAGAATGAGACATACATAACTGTAAAGTATGAAGGAAAAAACAATATCAAGTAATCGGTTCTTGTATTAACACGACCTTGAAATGGTCTTCATTCCCCCCCCCCCCCCTGGAAACCCTAAAATTTCCCCCTGGTGGGGAGTTCTTGGAGTATCGTTGTCTCCTGGCAACCAGTGTGTTTAGATTCCGTCTGCTACTGGACACGGGGGCAAGGTCGTCAGCGAAATGCAGATAATCAAACTGTTTGAAGGTTAGCATGGCCGAATGAATACGGGCGCTCGTTCTTAAACATCCGATATGCTGAGGCAGAGGTAGCGGATTCAACCCCTACACCGGTCAGTTGGACTAAAATGTTGACTTCTCGTCCTAGACTTGGGGATGTAAATTACAGGTACCTCTGAAGTCGGAGTAGGTTCACCTGAGGGAGATGGACACTGGTAATAGGGAAAGCTAATTCACACGCAGTATTCAGTTCAGTGCTACTAGAAGTGGACGTGTACGGGCTTAGCTTGAGTTCAAAGCGAGCTAACTGGGAAAAGAAATTGATTTGTCGGAAAGATTGCATTTTATTTCTTGTGGGGGGTTTTGTTCTTATTTTGAACTTTTCCGCTTGTATTACTACGTGTTAGAGGATGCCAAAGACATAATTGAACCAGGATAGGTTCACCGAGTTTTCAGATCAGTTCTGTATGTGCTACCAAAGGGACATTAGGGAATAGCTTGATGGCTACTATCTCACAAACACATTGGTCTGTGCTCTCCTCAGTTGGTGGGACATTTTTTCCCCTGATCGCCTACGACTATGGCGTTTTCGCAACGTCGCTATCAAAGATTTCTCTATAAAGAAAGCATAACAAGTTACGGAACTGGTCGGATATGGCCTCGTAATACCATGATCTAGCATATGTTAATTCCAATTGCTCCATACCCAATACTGTATTTGTGGGATTACCTGTAGCTGCTTTTATTATTTTAAGAGCTGGCCTTGCTTCTGCGCTTCCGGATCGCTGATGGCGAAGTTCAGTCCATGCACCGGCATTAAGTTGCACGTTGACTTCTAGTTCAGAAAGCAATGGCGTATTACTGAACGTAAAGTGCCTAGAAAATAAACCTGCGGTTGATAGCAATGTCCCGCAAAGGACGTGCAACATCGAGGTGTCGGTCTTATAATAAATAAAACGTCCCGAAGCAGTGTCCAGCTTGTGGTAGCGCCATCACAAGGTGTAGGCCATAGAGCAAAGATGAACGGGTGGCCAATCTGTCCCTCACTTTGACAAGCGACGAGCCCAGGTCTTGAACTAGCGCCCGACCCTGCTCATGACATTACCATTGCAGTTCGCTATCAACTTCGCTAGAGCGCCCAGTGTCGGCCTTAGTTAATGGTATATTTTCGGCCTCTTTTTAATGGTTCCTTCACCGGTCTCAATTAATTGTGCGCTTTCTGGCCTCGTGTTATCGAAACATGTGTTGTCCTCGATTAACAGATTATGTTGTTCTCGATTAACGGAACATTTGCTGTTCTCGATTAACGGATCAAATGTTGTTCTCGATCAACGGAACATATGTTGTCCTCGGTTAACGGAACATTTGCTGTTCTCGATTAACGGAACAGGTTTCGGTCTAATTTAACTGTTGTATTGGGACGCAGAGGTGTTTCCAAGGCACCAGGGCCGGGTTATATACCGGCCAAGACCTATTGACACGTCCTCGTCGAGCTTCCTGGGCAACAGGACCCTTCGGGGTCCTGGCTGAGGTCAATTGGATCGCCGATTCCTCCGAAGTCGGAGAGTGTCTGCCTGTACGGCGAGGAACCACCAGTCTGCACACCAATAAGCCAGACATGGGACAACGGATACTCACGCAAAACTCAGGTCCTGTATGACATCACACTGATGTTGGACAACAGAATGCCTTCATCCGACATACAGGACTTCGCGTTGGAGCTCAAGCCAACGAACACAAGCAAGCAAGCAAGCAACTGTAGTGTTCTGTTGACAAGGGATATAATAGCTCAGGATAGTAAATACGATTCAGGTATCTTTGTTTAGATAAACCACCGACTTGGTGGTAAGGATAACAGTGTTCGCTCTTAAACTTCCGATGCGCTGATGGCGGTGGTAGTTGGTTCAACCCCTGCACCGGCAACTAAGCTGGACTTCAACGTCGACTTCTCATTCAGAAAACTATGGCAAGCTACTGCAAGTACACATTGCCTAGAAAGATCAGTCTGGGGATTGGTCGTAAAGGACATGCAGCATATGTTAAATCTTTGTTATAGTCGAGTTAGCGTAGTAGCTAGCACTCTTGCTTGTCCTCATGGGTTAGAGTTCGCATCCAGGCGTGTTCACTTTTAACAGTGACTCAAAACGGGAACTAGGATAAGTCTTCAGAAGTAAAGGCGACTCAGTTGATATTGACCACACCAACCGGTCAGATGTCGAGTGTTTATTGGTCTATAAAAATACGGAGCTATTTTGGGAACGAAATGAGCATTTGCACAATTATGCATGACAGGAACGGTGTCAAATTAGTCATCCAGCATATGTGAGAAATTCATTAGTAAGAATGGTCAGTTAGATAATTCAGTTTTGCTGGTTTCACTGACTGGCTAGGCGAGAGAGCGATGGTCGCAACTGTCAGACCCGTTAGCGCGCTATATAAATCAGGGGCATTGCTTCTAATCTGCGCCTGCGGTGGACCCTAATATAACTTCTCTTATGAGGTTGAACGGAATAGAGGTAATAATCGAATAGGATTCTGGTGGGTAGTTTTACAGGTGGAGCTCAGTTGAGCAGTTCGAACACAGTTGCTAAGTTGGAGTCATAGTATTAGGTTAAGAGAGGGTGTTTCAGTTCTCATGTCGGATAATGGTAGAATGGAATTCTGGCGGGCACATGCCCAGGTGGAGCTCAGTTGCTCAGTTGGAGTGTTAGTGTTTGACAATCATTATTAATCAATATGTATCAAACAGTGTTTCGTAATAATTACGATGAATGAATCATCAAACACGATAAGTAGACTAGAACACGATCATGAGTAACCAAATGGACGTTGCGGCCAAAGCCTTTGTCAGCATATAATCATATAATCAAGAAACACATCGTTACAACTAAATCAAAGTGTAAATATAAGTTACTCATCTGTACTTTTGTTGTGGACTGGACATTTCTTTAATGAAATCCGCATGTATGGATGCAACAAAACGACTGAACCGGAAATGTGGTTATACGAAATAAATATAACGTGGCGCCCACACGAGTGTACTATCAGTATATTGCTAGTAACCAGGTTTATGTTAAAGAGTTGACTTATTGTAGTCGTTGAATTGGGAAAATAACTGTAGACACCATTGGCTGAAAAAGAAAAGCGTGCTAGAACTCGGTTATACCTGTGCTAGAAACGGGCTAGCACTGCAAGTCCATTCCCCCCTCCCCCCTTTCAAGACGTGTACAAAGGATTAAGAAGAAGAAGAATAAAACGTCTTTCAGATGACAATATCAGTAAATCCAAAAAGTAGCAGTCAACCTGAGCTTGTTGACATCTCCACAGAGTTTGTCTTAAAATGAGGCGGGTGTAGGCCAAAATGATGTCTCTGTTGTATATATGTTGGACTCTCCTACAACAAGTGTTTAAACTGTCATGTTATCAGTTACACAATTACATTCATCAGAATCTCATATCTTTAGTTTATTGAGTATGTGGTAGTTTAGAGTTTGTGGTAGTTTTGAAGGAGCAGAAAAACCACGGCTCTCAACAATAACCAAAGCTGAGGAGGCAGGTTTAACGAGACCTAAATTGGAATATTTGTTTTGGGAATTGGAATTGGAATAGGAAGATCAGGTTGTGTGACGGTTTGTTCCATGCTCAGTCTTCGTAGACTTAGATGGATAGGACAAGTTTGGAGGATGGATGATGGTAGAATACCAAAGGACATATGTTTTGGTGAATTACAGATGGGTAATAGATCGCAGGGTTGGTCCTTACTACGATACAAAGATGTGTGTAAGCGGGACACGACTGATACACGCATTGATAATGCACCATATACCCAGTGACATCACACGCACGACCAAGTAGACACTCCAAAAAAAGTGTCTTCATTGGTCGTGTCTATCATACACATGAACCTAACAACTATGGAATACGGCCCCTAACCCCTAACCCCTAACCCTAACCCCTAACCCCTAACCCTAGCCTTAAGGTACACCTCTGTGATGTCCGCGTTAAGAGCGGGCTTCTGGAACTGATCTCCTACTTGGACACTTCTCTGTGAGGTCCGCGCAATAACTGTATTAGCCTGGTGGGGATGTCAATCAATATCTGGTCAACAGCATCCATCTTAACTGGCGTGGTCTGGGAGAGGACCGCTCCTCCATGAACCAGTACAACATAACATCAGATCTGATTTACTTCTGAAGAAGGCCATGGAGCCAGTAAGGTGATTCTCTTCAAATTCCAGAGTTGACATAGTGACTTAGTCCTGAAGAAGGACGACCCAGAGCGGTTTTGCTCATAAATAAGGGATTGCCCTGCGGCTTTGCTCCTGAAGAAGGAGTCCATTGAGCACTTGTTCAGTTGTGAGTCGGCTCTGATATCTTGAATTAAGGAATCAACTTCCCCCCTTCTCTCTAGGTCAATGTCAGTGGAGCTGGATACTGTTGATCACCTTATATTTTCATCAATTAAACAATCTTCCTGAATGCACAAGAGTTCGCTATCTGTCTTGTCTTTGTGTGCGTGAGGCTAAGCACTTGAGGGTTTGTCCGGTGGGCTACGGTTCTTAGAAATCCAGATAATTACTTAAAACACCAAACTTCAAGGTTGTGACAATTAAAACATGAGAATGCCTGCAACACGTGGGAGACTGAGCACCTGTAGATTTGTCCGGTGTGCTACAATGCTACAATATCTGTTCTATATATGTTGGACTGTCCTACAACAAGTGTTTAACTGTCATGTTATCTGTTGCACAATTACGTTCATCAGTATCTCATATCTTTAGTTAATTGAGTATCTGGTAGTTTAGAGTTAATGTGTTTTTCATCAGTTCTAAATAATGCAGTTATTACTTAGTTATTGTTTTAACTTCTACTGAACAAACTTCCATTGTTTTAACTTATGCAGTGCAAAGCAACATTTAAAACAAGTAGGTTTGGCCCAAACATGGTAGACAATCAAATAAACACGTATTATAATGTACAGTTCAGTCCCCTGAGCATTGAAATTGCAGAAGATAGCACGAAACAAAACAAATAACACTATGACCTTAGTATGGCGATATAACGCCCTTATGTTCCAACGGGAGGTTACATTTGGCGAGATATAATCCTTCGGCAATGAACCAGCTAATATTCATTGCTTCCCTTAGGACCCCGACTACCTAGCCGCCTCTTAAGACATGTTTGGTAGGTTACACTGTTACCATTCTCTGCTCCCTCTTAGGGTCCCGATAACATACAATGGTCTTGCTTATTAAAGTTAGTTGCAAATCTTTACAGAACATTATATACAACAATAAGAAAGAGACAAACAACTTTCTTTAGTCATGTGATGAGAAGAGAGGCATTGGAGAACAACCGTGACAACTGGAAAGATCGACGGGAAGAGAACGAACGAACGAACTGACTTTATTTTCAAAGGGTAACAAACTGGGCACGCAGGCCCGTCTTACATTCGGCCCTTCCAATCACTCATCTTTTGTTCACCAATAATGCATAATACATTCACATTGAAAAAAAAAAAACATTGTCAAAAGGATGTTGTAAACAAAAACAATGCATATTGGCATGTTATGAGGCACATCCCCCACCCACCCACTCATCCAACCCCACACCCATCCCCCATCTACCACACCTCCCCCATCTACCACACCTCCCCCCCACACACACACACATCCCCCACCCGATTACACCCCACCCCCCCCCCCGGCACAGATACATGCTCCCACCCATCCATTAATCACCCACATCCCACACCCACACACACATCTTCCACTCACCACACATCCCAACACACATCCTCCACCCACCAACACTTACCCACCCACATATACTCCATCACCCACCCACATACCCCCATCACCAAGCCAAACACACATCCCCCAACCACACATCCCCCCACGCACACATATCCCAGCCAACCCACACATCCGGCACCTACCCACACACAAAACCCTCACGCATCCACATTTCCCCAACTTGCACAATCCCCACCCACACAATCTCTCACAACCACCCACACATCCCGAACCCCCCCCCCCCCCCAAACATATGCTCCACCCACCCCCAACCTACACATATACATTTGTAAATATACATTGTGTAACGGGGGGGGGGGGGCTTATTTATTTGTCTCTCACAACCCACCCACACATCCCGAACCCCCCCCCCCCCCCCCCCCCCCATCCAGACACATGCTCCACCCACCCCCAACCTACACATATACATTTGTACATATACATTGTGTAACGGGGGGGGGGCTTATTTATTTGTGTTTTCAATATATAGGGACATATATTATATATATGGTTGAAAATGTCAGGTATTAGTCAGATATGACTGAACTACCGTATGATGGTAGTATTAGTAGACCGTACTACCGCCGAATTGTGGCCGGTGCTCACAAAACCCAACTGGCGGAGGCGCGCAATTGAAAGGGTACAAGCCTTATCCTGGTGTGAGGCAATTCAACCTAAGACTAAATGTCATGGCAAGGCAGACCAGGCCCTAAGCCTTAGTCAGTAACTGATCTAGGATCGAAGTTCCGACAGGCGGACAGTTAAAGCATTGCTTTGCTGATCCGACAGCTTCTGAAGCATGTCTTGTTTCAGATGTGCTACCTGTCGTCTGACGTAATCTAAGCAGGCCGAGAGAAGGATCTTCCTGCATGGGCAACACATGGTCTCTACAATTCAGCCCGAGCTTTGTGATCTGGACATGAATATCTCCATCCCTGATCTTACCGCCATGGGTTGTAGTTATAATAGCCTACATTGTATACAATGTATCAAACTGTCGTCTGTCAAGGCGGCAAGGTGCCAGTGAGTGACATAAGTGGCATTCTTTTCGTTTTAAATATAATTTTCGATAGAAATCTGATATCAACATATGTTGTATTGATCTATATATATAATGTATGTATAATCGGATTCTGCATATCACATAGTTGTGAATGTTTATACTGATTATCATATGTTGTTTGTCCATCAAGAATGATGATGACCATTCATTTCATCCAGTGGGGTTGAAAGTATGGAGCCGTGAGTTCTAAGATGGCAGATAAGGCCTATTTTGGCTCGAAATGTTCTTTGATAATGTGGGCAAAGAATACTTGACGTTCCAGGAGGAGGATCTCCTGCAGTAGTTTTTTCTGTCCAGCCTTTTCTTCACAGCTCTTGCAGTCCTGGTTGCTTCACAAGTGACTGCACCCTTATGTAATTATGCACGACACGAATTACGGCCTTTAGCAGCAGTCTCCCAGGTGTCAAGATGAATTCCAAAAGCTTTCAGTGTGTCTTTAAAGCGTTTCCTCTGGCCGCCTTGGGAGCGTTTACCACAACGCAGCTCGCTGTAAAAAATTCGTTTAGGGAGCCTGTGATCTAGCATACGGGTTAAGTGACCAGCCCAGCGAATCTGATTCTTCATTAGATTACCATATACGATATAGAAGTCAGCTTGGCCGAAAGGAAAAGAGCGCTGATTCTTAAACATCCGGTGTGCTAACACCGAGGTAGTCTTTGAAGTTGGAGTTGGTTCGCCTGATGGCGACAGATCCTAGTCATAGGGACAACTAAGCCACACTCAGAAATCAGCCCAGTGCACAAGAAATGGTAGCACGTCTATGGACTACGATTGAGTTCAAAGCGAGCGAACGAAAAAGAATATATGATGTATAGATAAGTATTTATTTTGCATGTAATTTAAGATATATATTTTAAGCGTACTCTATATTATTATTATTATTATTATTATTATTATTATTATTATTATTATTATTATTATTATTATTATTATTATTATTGAATGAGTGGCACCTTGCCGCCTTTACAGACGAAAGTATGTGGATTGGAATTAGGCAGAATTCCATCGCACAATGCCTGGGCATAGCTTCAGAGAACATGTGTTGCCCTTGCAGCATGTTACCTCTCTCGGCCTTGCCTTGTTTATTCCAGAGGAAAGGATAACTAGTACGTATAGAACAAGGTAGGCTACAGATGCTGCCGGCTCAGCATCAAACCTCCAAAAGCAGGAGATGGGATATTATTATTATTATTATTATTATTATTATTATTATTATTATTATTATTATTATTATCGTTGTTTTTAGCTGTTGGTATTATTATTAGCATCGAACGCTTTTTATGTTGTGTTCTAAGCACCTATTTATTTTGCTTACAGTTAACCCCAGTGGTACACTGTCTACTACTGACAGTAGTTTTCTTGCTCTTTATTTATCTAAGGTGTCATTTCCTGGCCTCCTTGAAACATCGTTTCAGAAGCAACTGTTAACTGTCGGTCAAATACCCCCACCACATTCGTCATCACGACCTTCACTAATTGTCCATTGTGAAATACTGAACACTTGACAATTTCCCCCGCCTTCGGCACGTTCGGTTAGTTTTTGACGTAAACTTTGTGAGGGATAATTGCGTCCCTATATTTCCGTCAGCCGGTCTCTCTGGCCGAGGAGTTACACCACTTTCTCCGTAATCCCGTTTATCACGCAGAGTCTCGTAGCGGGTGAGAACTGGGAGCGGTTCGTCCCCCGCTGGTGACTTGCGGGATAACTGAGCCGGCCGCTTAGAAAGCAATGGCAAACTACTGAGCGTAATCTTGCCAAGAAATCAACAGACAGCTGAAAGATGCTGCTGTTGACAGCGATGTCCTGTAAAAGGATATGCAAATTTAAAGAACAAAAAATTTCCGTCAATATTTCGTTGGCGTTTGAATGTAATCGTCGTGAGGGATAATTGTGTCCCTTTCTTTCCGTCAATATTTCGCAATATTTTAATGCAAACTTTGTAAACAGATAAGTGTGTCCCTTCCTTCCCGTCAATATTTCGTTAATGTTTTAATGTAAACTTTGTAACAGATAATTGTGCCCCTTCCTTCCCGTCAATATTTCGTTAATGTTTTAATGTACACTTTGTAACAGATAAGTGTGTCCCTTCCTTCCCGTCAATATTTCGTTAAGGTTTTAACTTACAGAAATGACGTGTTCGAAAGGATAGGAGCGCATGGCGAAGTAGGCGGCTCGGCCCCTACACTGGCATTAATTTGGACTTAAACGTTGATTTCTCGTTCAGAAAATAACGGTAAACTTCTGAACATAAACATGCCAAGACATCACAAAATGATTTATGGCCTACGATGGGCGACGTTGTGATATTCTAGTGTGGTAATTGGTCGCGTCTAGCGCGTGCCGCGTGGTTTAGTGGTTACACACCCGCGTCACACGCCATTGATCCGAGGTTTGATCCCGGATCCAGTCAAGGATATGCACTTCTGAAAAGAAATATATATTAATGAGGAAAAATTGGAGGTTGTGGAAAATTTCGAATATCTTGGGTCATTGAATACCAACAATGGTGATACAATGAAAGAAGTTAAAAGACGAATATCTATTGTTCTTCAAAGACTAAAGCAACTGAATAAATTATTTCCCATTGCAACATACGCCTGTGAAACCTGGACACTTACTAACCAAACTGAACAGCGCATAAATGCCTTTGAATATAAATGATATAGACGAGTTCTCAGAATATCTTGGATAAAGAAAAGAACAAATGCATCCATACTTCAAGTTTGAATGAAGAAGGTTGGCTATTAAAGACGATAAAACTAAGAAAATTGAAATATTTTGGTCACTTGAAACGTCGCGAAAGTTTGGAGAGAACAATAATGGAGGGTCTGGGAAGAGTGGAAGAGGAAGGCCAAAGAGAAGATGGGCGCGGGATGTGGCGGATGATCTCCAGATGGGTGTATCGGACGCGGGACATCTGGCTTATGATCGAGAGGCTTTCCGAAAGGTTGTTATGGGAGTGAGGTTCTCCAAAGGACATGCTACTGAATGAATGAATGAATGAATGAATGAATTTGCCATTGCTTTCTGAACGACCGACTCCCATACCAACACGTTAAAACCAGCGCGACACGGTCTGCTGCCAAATTGGTCACCGCTGTATTTCGAACGCAGGTAAGCGGCATTACGAATCGCGTGCACAACGCCATCGTCACGGAGATCGACGTGGCCATATTACCATTCCCAATTGTTTAACTAAGCCTTGACCAAATATAACGCCCACGCCAACACAAACTTACACCAAGTCTACATCAGTACAAGTACCCTCTTACCCAATCACACATGCCCAGGGTTGGTGGGTTCAAGGGCCTCCACTGCCGCCAATCCCAAACAATGCGTGTAATTAAAACAAAGACGTAGCCTGCCAACATTGCCATGTTGTGAGAAATGTCCCCTCTTTCCACCTCCTCGCCGCATATAAAGTTAGGTATGTATGTACTTTAAAGGGCATGGCCATCTGCTCCGGCATTTCTTGCCTGTTTGTGGTTTTCTGGGCATATTTTACGTTCGGCGGTGTGTCGTTGCTTTCTGAACGGCCGAAGGTTATAACATTGCGAAAATCAGCGCAACACGATCTGCTCCCAACTCGTCCGTGTCTGGCTTCGATCCCGGTATGTCGGGATCGGGAAACTGCGTTCATTACCCCCTCAGCCACAGACGTCGACTGGAGCAATTATTAGCCAACAGTGTTGTTGTAGTTGTTGTAGTTGTTGTTTTTGTTGTTGTTGTTGTTGTTGTTGTTGTTGTTGTTCTTCTTCTTCTTCTTCTTCTTCTTCTTCTTCTTCTTCTTCTTCTTCTTCTTCTTCTTCTTCTTTCTTCTTCTTCTTCCTTTCATCTGCCAATAGAGCATGGCCCTCAACCAACTTGAAGTTAAGCCCTTAGTAAAATTGTTCATTTTTGGTTGGATTTACTTCGAGCGGGCTTCAAATTAAAACCTTCAAAGTGTTATGGAAATTACAACAACCACGCCATTGTCTTGTAACCTGTCCTTATGACGTCACCATGTTTGTCTGCGCCATGATGTTACGTGCTTAACACACTTGAGATCCTTAACAACAATATTGACCCCCTCTTAGCTTGTTTTCTATGGGCTAAGGTAGCCAGTCTCACGCCAACCTTCCTTGGTAATCTCTTACGGCATGCATGGTGTAAGTTCAAGTGTTATTATTCTTTGTTTCTCTTATAGGCCCAGGTACCAAACGGGTGTACTGACATCTGTCTATCAATTGTAAATACATTAGAAAGTGTACATTATAAACTTGATCACTTCATAGTAACATAACATGTTATTATATCTCATCTGTGAAAATAAACGTTACTTTATTTCTCTGTGAGTATAATATAAATGGTTATTTTTCTCGTCAATCAAAATAAGCAACTTTTCTTTCAGCTACTGAACTTCTGCTACGGGGAAAAATAATTAAGCAAAGGGCATTTTATTATAAAGTGCCTGGAAGAATATAGACAACGGAAAATCTTATTTCAGGACACAAAACTGGCTCTTAAGCAATACCCCAGGTAGCGGTTGTGAGGATTGAGTAGTTTGCCCATGCGCAAGAGCAATTGCAAAATTGCTTCCCCACTATCTACTTGCACGGCGCATGAACAACGAGGTGTTATTAGTCTCAGAGGGTGTGAAAGCTCGTGAAATCTACATTAGAATGTTGATTCAGTATGGACACCGTTGTCAAAAGGAGTATTATTGCTGAAAGACAACGCCCGCACTTATACGGCTGTTCATACAGTGGATACACTACGTGCTCTAAAATTTTAGATCTTGAAACATCCAGCATAGAGTCCAGTCTTGGCGCCACCGGGATTTCACTTGTTTGGAGCCTTGAAAGATCATTTGTGCTGTCAGGGGTTTGCAAATGACAACAAGATAATGGAGGTGGTCCAAAATTGGTTTAAGACGGCACCCAAAAACTTTTTTCTAGAAGTCATCAGCAATCTAGTGGACCACTGGACCTAGTGTGTTGCTAGGTAGGGGGACTGCGTTGAGAAATAAAACACACACAATTTCTAATTCGTACTACTATGAAAAAGGTGTATTCTTAAAATTCCTGTTACTTAATTACTTCCCCTCGTATATAGTAAGACACGAAATATATTTTCTTCTTTTGCCGTGTTTGTATAATATTTTGCATGCATGGTAGGTCAGTGTTACTATTATTTGATTCCGTTTTAGGCCCCGTAAAGCAAGGGTCTGGGCGAGGCGGTGTGCCTACGTGTGTGTGCGCGCGCGCGCGTGTGTGTGTGGTGTGTGTCTGCACGCGCGCGCGCGCTCACGCTCGTGTTTAAGGGACTGGCATAATTCTTCATCATGAACATGAAGAAGTAACATGAAAAGTCGAAACTAAACACACTCAGTGAGCCTCATATTTGCACTGCACATGTGACGTATGCATTTGTTTATTCATAGGTTTATTATAGTTTATATATACATAAATATTTATAGGTTTATTCTCCAGTTGTGATGCAATGGGCAGTACACCCTCAGTAGTTGCTACGCTAAAGACAAGTCACACCCTCAGTGACTGCTGCGCTAGCGATTTGTCATAGGCCCAGAGACTGCTGCGATAAGGATTTGTCAGAACAATGGGGGAAGCCAGTGGACTGGCTGTGATAAAATTACAGATGTTGCAGAGGAAAAGACACTAAATTGTTTCTGCCCTTCGTATGGGACAAATAAGAAACAGTGATCCGAAACTCGAGTCTAGTGCTTCCATATTGACGTGGACAAGGCCTTAGGTTTGTACAGAAATACGACCAGCGTTTCCAGTAGTGGGTTGTGCTCAGTGTTTAAATAAGAAAAAAATCATATAACGTTAAAACTAGGACACATTATTTAAAGTGACCATTCGGGCACAATCATATTAGTGACCACTAGGACACAATCATATAAGTGACTACTAGGACACAATCATATAAAGTGACACCTAGGACAAACCATATAAAGTGACCACTAGGACACAATCTATAAAAAAAAGTCGCTTAAAAGTCGACAGAGTCGACTTCATTGCACCGGGTGATATCCCATATGGCTCAGTGTCTTTCCGCAGCGCTGGCTGCTGAAAGCATCACACACAGCACAAACTCCGTAGCTCCAGCGACGATATCCATAAATCTTCGAAAAAATGTACTCGTGAACCGAAGGACGCGGCCCGGAATCGAACTCACAGCCTTCGGAGCCCGAATCAGACGGCTTGATCACTTCGCCATGGAGACTCCATAATCATATAAAGTTATCACTAGGACGGAACAGGTAACGGTTACACTTGTCTAGGACCGACAAAATAAAAGAACTGTCAATATTTAAATTCGAGATTTCCTGAAGAGTGTTACCATGGACAAACAGAAAAACCAATGAGCAAGTCTTTCAAGAAACAAATGAAGATCGTAAACTGATTGGAGTCATTAGACGTAGACAGTCAAAATTTGTTGGGCATGTTATGAGAAGAAATGAATTGGAGAACTTGGTGACAATTGGCAAGATCGAAGGGAAGAGAGCTAGGGGAAGACCAAGAAGTAAATACCTGGATGGCTTGGCCACGTGGCATACTCGAGACAGGAACACGGAGCTGATCCACAAATCTGGTGATTGAGTGAGACGGCAAAACATGACCGCCCACGCTTATCGGCATGGCACATGATGGATGGATGGATGGTTACAAATTCATTTAATGAAATTGAATAAAAAAAGTTAGCAAAGAGATCTATTCAGTACGGGCTCAGTTTCGAAGAAGACAAATAAAATTGAGAAAAGTGAAACATTTGAGCATTTAACTGATTCAGCGCCGAATTAAAATATATCGCCAAATGTTACCCTCCAATTGGACAGAAGGGAGATATATCGCCATACTAGGATCATAGAGTTAATTGTTTCGTTTCGCAGTATCTTCCGCATTTTTTAAACTCAGTGAATGGAATTCATCATGTTTCATGCCGGTAAGCGTGGGCGGCCATGTATCCTTACACGGTCACCAGAGTCGCGTAGATCAGCTCTATGTTCTTGTCTAGACCATGCCATGCGATCAAGTCATCCAGATATTTACTTATCTATCTTCCCCTTGTTCTTTTCTCCTCAATCTTGCCAATTGTCACTAAGTTATCTAGTTAATTCTTCCCATAAAGTGCCAAAAAAGTGACTGTCTACGTCTAATTTCTCTAATCAGCTTGCGCTTTCATTTGCCTCTTGTATGACTTGCTCATTGTTTTTTCTGTCTGTCTCTTGTGTTCCTTGCATTTTCCACAGAAACCATATTTTCACTACCATTTTTCAGCTTGTCTGCTCATTGTCCACGCTTCACATCCACACAAAAGTACCGGTTCTATGTAGCACTTCTTGTATGTAGCGGTTCTTGTTTGTTCAAATCTCTTCAATGCACCTCCCATCAGATGGTATTGCTTGCTTGCTTGTGTTCGTTGACTTGAGCTCCAACGCGAAGTCCTGTATGTCAGATGAAGGCATCCTGTTGTCCAACATCAGTGTGATGTCATACAGGACCTGAGGTTTTCGTGAGTATCCGTTGTCCCATATCTGGCTTATTGGTGTGCAGACTGGTGGTTCCTCGCCGTACAAGCAGATACTCTCCGACTTCGGAGGAATCGGCGATCCTACTGACTTTAGCCAGGACTCCGAAGGGACCTGTTGCCCAGGACGCTCGACGAGGACGCGTCAATAGGTCTTGGCCAGTATATAACCCGGCCCTGGTGCCTTGGAAACACCTCTGCGTCCCATCAGATGGTATGACTGTTGTAGTGAACGGAAATCTACATTATAACACATGTTCATTTGATCGTGTACCATGTTTGGTCGAAACCTTCTTTTTGCTTGATACTGAATCAGCTAAAAGGACAAGAATGTTTGGGAGAAAGTTATGGAAGGAGGCGTGCAGGGGAGGTGGATAAGAGGCAGACCGCTTCGTAAATTGATTAAAGATGCAATAGATAATTTACATCTGACAGCAACAGAGGCGGATTATCTGGCTAGTGGTGGCGGGAACTTTCGAAAGATTGTTGTGAGTCGGGCCGGTGTCTGTGGCGAAGGTATAGCTATTGGCAATCCCGCATACCGCGTTCGAAATCGGCTGCAACCGATTAGGATTGAGTTGATTTTTAATAATGGTATGAACTTCGGTCGTCCAGACAACCACTGAATGTAAACTTGCCTAGTAAATCACACACAGCGAGAAAATTATGGGATTGATTGCGACTTTCTGTTAAGGACATGCTGTAAAGGACAACTTGCAATGGGCCGAGAAAGGCTTTGCACAGGCCAAGTTACTGCATGATGATACTAACGATGATGATACATTGTTGGTTATATTAAAATAATTGACTGACATGTGGCGCAAACCTTGATACAGAAAAAGTAAACAGATTCTAAACAGACACAATACAATCAATATTCTACACGAAACAAACGAAGAAACATTTTCGAAATCAAAATATGCTATCGCATCTCATTCTTTGTTGTTTAGTTTTAAATTCTTTCAAACAGGAAGTGACAAACTAAGGAAACATTTCCTTTCGCGTTTTTTTTTTTTTTGTTTTGACAGATCAATTTCGATTCGTGGGAAAATCCGGGTGTCTCGGTAGATTTGTAAACATGCCAGTCTTTGAGATGTTTGCTTTAGTTCGTGTTGATGTCACTGGCACGGAAATGCGTTGTTTGTTGGTTAGCGGAGGTCGGCGTGGCTGAGAGATTTTACGTGCTTAAACTTTCTCTTCTGACCACAGGGCAGCGGGTTCGTTTCGCACACTGGTCAATTGGACTTAAATGCTGACTTTTCGTCCTTGATTTAAGGACGTAAATTTGAAGTACCTTTAAAAACAGAGAAGGAGGGTTCGCCTGATGACGAGGGACACTGGTAATAGGGAAAGCCAAGTGTCACACAAAAATTAGTCCTGTGCTATTACTACTAGTAGAAACTACTACTAATGTAGGGTGTATTTTTATTGACTGCGTGGTTTTTGAAAATATTGCATTCCAAGTTTTATATTCACCCTCTGTGGAGTTCGTGCAACATAACAGGAAAATACAAAACTTGAAACGGCAATATTTTCAAAAACCCCACATTACACATTGTGAGCGAATAAACAAAACATAGTTAGTCAACACATCACCTTTATTGCACGGCGAGTTATTAATTTATAAATGCTCAGGTCCTCTCTTCTGTATCTCCCTCAGCCTGTTGCGACTGACGACACCAATTCAGTGTTATCTGACCTCTTATTTGGATTCCCGCATTGTTCTCTTGTCTAGTCTCACCCCATTTGACTTTATGTTCTTGCAGTTTGGCTCAAGTTGCAGAACTACATTTATCCCTTCGTTATTTACTCGTCCCGCCTCCCCGAGGGCATTCGTGATGTCAGATAGTATGAATACTGAATTTAAGAATCGAGGACTTCTTGTCCTTGATTTGCGGGACGTAAATTACAAGTACCTGAGAAGTCGGAGTGGGTTCGCCAGATGGCGAGGGACACTGGTAATAGGGAAAGCTAATCCACAAGCAAAAATCAGTCCAATGCATTATAAGAAGTATTACTGTATGGACTACGCTTGAGTTCAGTGAGAGCGAAGGCAACAACAAGAATGGTGAAACAGTACAAAGAAGTCATAAGTGGCATGACATTCCTTCATTTAAGTAGCAATTAACTTCCCCTGATTTAAGCAACAATTAGCTTCCCCTACTCGAGTCATAGCCGGCTTCCTGGCTTAGAGGTTAGCGAGTTTTCTCTGTAATCTCGTATACTCTCGTAAGTAACGTGACGACGGTGAAAATCAGCAGTGGTTCGAATCGCGTCGGTAACTTACGGGGTATGTGAGCCGGCCGCTCAGAAAGCACTGGCAAACTACTGAGCGTAATCTTGCCAAGAAATCAACAATCAGCTGAAAGATGCTGATGTTGACAGCAATGTCCTGTAAAGGATATGCAAAACATGTTATTTTACTCGAGTCACAGCATGCCAAGGTGAGATAATGAAGTAATGGAAGTTAAATGCTTGGCTTTCACCTTGTCTACATCACGGCATAATGCGAAGTTATTGTGACAATCTCTCTTCTTGGGCGTATTTCTCAGACAATGTACCCTATATTAGGAAAGTTACTTTGTGACCATTCTACAAGACTGGGTCGACCCAAACACCGTACTGGTCTAAGGAAAAATAGACTACCGCTGCAGGAGATTGAATCCGAACCCACCATTGTGTTGGTAAGCACGTGCTCTAACTACTTTGCCAGCACTGTCTGTAGAACATTATATTTGCCAATTAAGTACTGTTTAAAAATAATTACAATGAATGAATCCACACACACACACACACACACACACACACACACACACACACACACACACACACACACACACACACACACACACACACACACACACAAGAAATAGAATTTGTAAACTTTAATTGAACGCGATCGCAAATTACAAAATGGGCGTTGCAGCTAAAGACACCGTCCGCACACAAACAACACACACACACACACACACACACACACACGCACGCGCGGGCGCGCGCACACACCGATACAGCTAGAGGACAACAGCTTAAACATCAATTAAAATATACAACAAAAGCATACTTAATGATAAAAATCCATTGAAAGATGTCACACACAGGGCAAACTGATATCGATAGAAGTATACGCTTGCATTACGCGATTTATTGCCTGGCATATTTTACTGCACCTTGTCAGGTACATATTGCAGAAATCACACAACATAAAGTAATACGTGTGAATATGTGTGTTGTATATTTCAGCTTGAAGGATTTATCTAATTACTTTAGTTTATGTTGTATGTGATTCCTGCAGCATGCACCTAACGAGATGCAGCGAAACATGCCCGGCAATAAATCGTGCAGTTTATTGTTTGTGTCGTCAAATCCATTACAAAAAAAAAAAAAACATTGTTTTGAAAAGTATATTAATTATTTACCTTGCTTTCTTGATATGTGAAACAGAATACGTATCCTTTCCTTGCGGATATTAATTAATTAACGTGTTTGCAATCTCAGTTGTATATTTAAAAATATATAGTTAAATCTTTGCAACCCCGCCGCCAACAAATGCCTTGTTTATTTTGCCGCTTTACAGCAGCGTCAATGCACAGGAGCCTTATAAATAGAAGTTAGAAGCCTGACGATGGTGTGGTCACTTAGTCATAGAAATTTTGTGGGGGTGTGAGTGTGTGTAGTTGTCGGGCTTGTTTTGTTAACCGACTTATTACAGTAAACCTGCTACTCTTGTGGTGTTTGTAACTTTTCGTGTACTAAACAAAGAGAGGAACAGTATGATATTCCATATAATATTGAAGGACCACCAGTTTTGAACATGAGCGTTCAGAATGCTCTTAACCATATGGAAACTGGCAAGTCCCCTGGTCCGGACAACATAACAACGGAAATGATCAATGCCGTAGAAAAATACGGAATAGATCATGTCACCAGACTGATGAGCATACTATATGATACTATAGATATACCTCCTGAATTATGTAAATCTATATTTATTGCGCCGGTCTCTCTGGCCGAGGGGTTACAACACTTTCTCCGTAATCCCGTTTATCACGCAGAGTCTCGTAGCAGGGCGAGAGCTGGGAGCGGTTCGACCCCCGCTGGTGACTTGCGGGATAACTGAGCCGGCCGCTCAGAAAGCAATGGCAAACTACTGAGCGTAATCTTGCCAAGAAATCAACATACAGCTAAAAGATGCTGATGTTGACAGCGATGTCCTGTAAAAGGATATGCAAAAAAAAATATATATATATATATATATATATATATATATATATATATATATATATATATATATATATATATATATATATATATATATATATATATATATTTATTGCAGCTCCGAAAAAAAAAAATCAGGAGCCTTGAAATTTGATCTCAATCGAACAATTAACACAAGGAGCCACAACGCGAAGATTATGCTAAGAATCATCATACAAAGAATCATCATGCAAAGAGATAACAAGATAATACAACCCGAAATAGGGGAAGAACAATGTGGGTTTGTAATAGGCAAGAGTACAGTAAATGCTGTGTATACGCTGAGAACATTAATTGCGCATTCTATAAAAGTAACAAAAGATCTATGCTTCACTGACTCAAAAGCTGTCGATAGAGTAAGACATGGCGACACAATAAAGAAGCTTGTAGATTTACACGGGGAAGACTTTAGATATTTTTGTAAAACATGTACTGGAAATGTAACCCCGAATACTCTCGTGGTTGACGTGAGCGCACGAGAATTGGAAGCGGTTCGAGTCGCGCCAGTGACTTATGAGAGTATGGAGCCGGTCGCTCAGAAAGTCGTGGCGTGCTGATGAGCGTAATTTAGCCTAGGAATCAACATACAGCTGAAAGATGCTGATGTTAACAGCAATATCCTGAAACAGGATGGAAACGCGGAAAAAAAAAATGTAATGGAAATGTAAACACACAAGCCACAAACAACTTGCTGTACGATTTATTAGTTAGTTAGTCTTTCCTCTTATGCCTAAGTCGGCGCATAGGACAGAAGTCATGGCTCTCCATGTACGATTTATTGCCTGTCATATTTTGCTGCCTCTCGTCACGTGCATACTGCAGAGTTATATACCATATGAAGTAAATAAATGAATAATACGTGGGGATTACATATGTTCCATATTTGAACAATACCCATGACTATGTGAGAATCTTTTATTTTTATTTTACCCTGTTTAATCGAGCCAGAAAGATTTGCTCCGAAGGCACACTCAAATAGGAACTGGACACCTTCAACCAGACTACAATCTAAGGGATGTCCAGTCGACTGCATCAAGCGTCACTGCCAGCCTCCGAAACCCACTCGCACAGAATCATCGATTCCCAAACTGCAAGTGTTTCTTCAGCTGACGTCATGAAACGAATGCACAATCGACTTTTTTAAAAAAAAACAACAACAACAACCAAACATTCGTTGCTACTGAACCATTGTTCAGATATAAAACCACCTTGATAAATAATTCATTTGTAAAAGAATCATTGTCTCCGTATACCAAATCAAACTGCATTTATCAATTCCAGAGAGAGTGTCAAGCAACATACATAGGTATAACAGAAAGACACTTAGCACATCGTGTAGCCGAACATATACCAGTGTGGGTGGGAAAGAGAGTTAATCAATCAAGAGGAATCCTCAAGTAGTCGAAAGGCTACAAAACGCTGTCTTCGTCGATTTCTCAACAGCTAATAAAATACGCTCATAGCATGAAAAAAAAGAAGAAAACAAACAGCGTTTCGTATACAGTGTTCGACGAACAACACGCAGTTGCTCAAATATAGTGACCCGTTTGTCACAGGGCTGATCGCTAGCGGCCGCTAGGTCACTGTAGCGCGGCCATCAGATCAGCTCAGCTGCGCTCTTGCTCGTTGTATGATCTAGGAGTAAGCTGTACACTGAGTGTGTGTGTTCGTGCCCACATCAGACGACAACAACACGACAACCATCACAGCGAAAAGGACTCAAGTAAACTCTGGTGCAGTGACAATCAACAGTATATTGACCGTTGGCAAGACATAAATGAAGTACTCACATGTCTACGATGCTGATGCCTTCAGGCACTCACACCCGTCAAACATTGCCTCATCAGTCTCACAATGCACACTGTCGACCCGGCTACAGTCCTAACTGTCTAGGTTACCTTCATGCTATCTTACCCGATGCTAGAAGCATTTACACTATCCCACTCGGGTGTCAGAAGCTAAACCTGATCCATGACACCTCGTCCGATGCCTGCTCGTGTAAGTAGTTGCGATGTATTGTGCAGTGTCCTCATGTGAGTGGAGTGCATGCGTGCCTTGGAGGTACAATGTTCCAATGTGCCTGCTAGATGTGAGTCCTCTCAATGCTGGCCACCAACTGCCCCACGACAACCGTTTGGTTGTTAATCTACGCACTTGTGACGTCGCCCTTGTTCCGTCAAAGTGCTATATGGTGCTCTTCTTCCACTTTCATCTTCTAGTGCACTTGCCTACTATTTTAACTATGTCTGGCTGTCATTCAGGCCATGCAGCTATTCCCCCTCCATAAAAGAAAATGTCCTACATTTTCATATTCTTACTTTACTTCGACATGTATGCCAATAATGTATATGATGTAAGTTACTGTAAGTCATGATCGACTACAAATCTGTCATCTCTGGAACTCAGTATGTCATCTTAAGACAATATAGATCGTGTGGACTTCCAGACACTTGAATTAAAACCCACAAGTCCCAATCACCGCCACCTCATACATTTCAAAGAAATGATCATCGAGATGTTCTCGCGTTAACATGATTGACTACTTGCAACAAAAGAAGCAAGGTTCAAACACCGCCGGACACTATAGTTAAAGTGCCGTTTTCGCGTTTCATGCTGACCCCTTGACAAAAATTACCTCAGACCTCTGTAACCCTTGAGTATCTTCGGTGAAACCAAATGCACTTCTATGTTGTGAACCCAACGACCTTCTGAGTCAAAAGAAATCAATAACTGGTCCCCATCAATTTCAGAGATGCCTCATGTCAACTCAAGTTAAGATCTCTTTCCATCATCCACAGTCGATATTGGCAACTTTATCCTATAACTATATGTCCTATCTGTTCTTCGTAATGTACTGTTGACTTTCTAACTATGTCTGATTTTAAGTATGTGTATTTGTATAAACTCTTTTTCATTCATCCATCTCTACATTCATCCGTCATGAAATAACACATCTAAATTCTTTTTATTGATGATGATATAAACCTAGCACAAAACAAATAAGTATGTACTTATCCTTAACTGCAACATAATAAATATCACCAATTATAATAATTGATAAAATTATAACAATAAAACTAAAATTAATATCACTTCACTAGTAAATTAATACTATTAGTGATTTAACTATCACTCATCATTTGCTTTTCTACCTAATACTGAAAGAATTTACATATTGTTTTTCTTTTCAGACTATAACACAAATAATTAAAGAACACGTCTAAATGTCGCATTGCAACATCGTCGACTATCCTGTATCCATTGAATACAGCCTTTGCAGTCATCCTTGTCTATTTCCTCGTACGTATGACTATGTGATCACACACTGGCGTACTTGTTTATCTTGCTATCTGCAAAATTAATAACAACAAGTGACTTATTTATATTTAAACAACTGTTTTCATACATGTGGTGTTTCAAAAGTAAGTTACAGTCATAATAAAGTAACATTATATTTAGACCTTATAATATTCCCATTTAACTTATTTACCCAATACCAAAATTAAAATTATATTTATTCATACAATATGTTTATAATCTACTTAATAAATCTGCTAAATTATTTTTACTTCCCGAAATATGGGCTACAGTGAAATCGAAATTTTGCAAAAGTAAAGACCATCTGTGTATACGCGATGTCAGTAATATCTCTGAGTAGTAAACACACCACACAGATAAATGATGAATGAGAATTCTGAAGACCAACAGGAAGATAACGGAATGTATATACTCCTAGTGGTGTTGCGAATGTGGTGATGTGTATTGAATCTTCTGCCATTGGTATCTGGTATCTGATATTATTTATTTAGCATTGGCAGCTATGATTTAGAAAACTATGTAAATTTAGCCATGCCCGCTATTAACACGCCTATTTGGGCATAGGTTCTGGATAAAGATACTCATTTATCCCCATCTAAAAAAAAATAAATTATGATCATGAATATGAACAAGACAATGAACACAGTAGACTACATAAAATCTTATAAAAATATTCATGATGACAATACGACCACAACATCGTTACATGTTTTACGCAAGGTTAGCAAAATTCATTCAGCAGAAAATATAAACGAAATTCATTGAAACCATGCTTCACTGTATCAATACTGTAGTCGTGTGTCATTACCCATACACACGCCAACAATAGAGTTCCACTGTTGCATGATCTCCATGCTGTTATCAGTTTTAACTACTATTAATAACCACATCTACCTACAACAAAACCCTGTTATGTGTCAATAACCCATACCCACAACAGCGATTAGTTGTCTTTCTATCATATGTTCAACAATTCGCCTCGGAAGACCTACACCACATAACAATTACCCATGTCATATGCCAGAGGGCTGCCACACACGATAAGAACATATTATGGGCAGCGACTTCGTCGCCACACGTTGTAATCCATATATCATTTTGCGAATTTCACTTCGCCAGATGTTTACACCAGCTGTTAATTTTCTACTGGACAAATCTAGACCAATTCTAGTGTAAAACCTTCTGAACAGTAGGCCCTACACATGTTTATGTATCAACAGTAGGCCCCTACACATATTTATGTATCAACAGTAGGCCCCTACACATATTTATGTATCAACAGTAGGCCCTACACATGTTTATGTATCAACAGTAGGCCCTACACATGTTTATGTATCAACAGTAGGCCCTACACATGTTTATGTATCAACAGTAGGCCCTACACATGTTTATGTATCAACAGTAGGCCCTACACATGTTTATGTATCAACAGTAGGCCCCTACACATGTTTATGTATCAACAGTAGGCCCTACACATGTTTATGTATCAACAGTAGGCCCCTACACATGTTTATGTATCAACAGTAGGCCCTACACATGTTTATGTATCAACAGTAGGCCCTACACATGTTTATGTATCAACAGTAGGCCCTACACATGTTTATGTATCAACAGTAGGCCCCTACACATGTTTATGTATCAACAGTAGGCCCTACACATGTTTATGTATCAACAGTAGGCCCTACACATGTTTATGTATCAACAGTAGGCCCTACACATGTTTATGTATCAACAGTAGGCCCTACACATATTTATGTATCAACAGTAGGCCCCTACACATGTTTATGTATCAACAGTAGGCCCCTACACATGTTTATGTATCAACAGTAGGCCCCTACACATGTTTATGTATCAACAGTAGGCCCCTACACATGTTTATGTATCAACATTATTTCGGCTCAGGCCATTCCTTCTGATGTTATCCATCCTGCATCTATACCAATCTTGATGAAGTGCTGACAAGAAGACATGTTGTCCATTTGTAATCTATCTCTTACAGAAATTACAAGCACGAGATGCCGAAAGAAATTTCGCCCACAAGAATTGTGACTTACACAATGAAAGTTGCTGCAGACAAAGTCAAAGAACGCAGCAAAAATTAGTTTGCTTACACACAAAAGATTGTCTACTAGAAAATAATTACAGCCAAGTTTGCAGCACTATTTATAGAAAATAAAATATGCAATTCAATAAAGACAAAATAAACAGAGTTTACATAAATAAATAAAAATGTCACCGACTATAATATTATGACTTATCCAAACCCCGGAAACACTCACCACCAAAGAATTTAGCAAATCAGAAAGACTTCAGCGCACCAGTACCAAAACCTATACACAAAAAGAAATCGTTGTAATAATTCTAAAGCCCTAGATAAAAAGATAATATTGTTATAAAAATTAAGAAAAGTAATTCAGCAAAGAAAATATAAGCTGAGTTAACGTTCTTTAACTACGTCAAACTAAGAATAGAAAACATTCTTCTGATAACATCTAAAATAATGCGCACACACAATTAAGAAAGTCTAGCGCAATATCGCACCAAATTATGTACCGCGCTTATGACGTAATGGAAGACATGAGTGAATTAGAAAAGAATAAAATGTGTGTAATATTACAATATTAATGACTGCCACTTAACTAAATGAAAGACCACAAACGTTTACTTAGCTCATAAAACACAGTGATTCCTCCACTCAACGTATTAGACTGCAATGTCAGACAATCCTGCTCGTATCCAACATGAATTGTAGACCATCAAAATCCTCCTCAAACTCGACCAATGTCAGAAACGATTCTCCGGCTTCATACTTCTGACATCTTGAGGATTCCAGCGTTGACCAATAAAAATTCGCATATAACTGTCGTTGTCCAATATTCCTCTGTATCGATCTGTCGTTGTCCAACAATCCTTCTTATCGATCTGTCGTTGACCAATATTCCTCCGTAACGATCTGTCGTTGTCCAACAATCCTTCTTATCGATCTGTCGTTGACCAATATTCCTCTATAACGATCTGTCGTTGTCCAACAATCCTTCTTATCGATCTGTCGTTGACCAATATTCCTCTATAACAATCTGTCGTTGTCCAACAATCCTTCTTATCGATCTGTCGTTGACCAATATTTCTCTGTATCGATCTGTCGTTGTCCAACAATTCTCAGCGTTGATTCCGCCGTGATGAGGCGTCGACCCGTGAATACTTCTCTGCTCAGTACAATGAGCTGGTACAGCTCTGAAAAAAAAATGGCCTTCAGTACCATAAGATGTCAGCAAGTCAACGTGTCGCCAGAACTGATGCCTAGACCATCCAGCAAAGATATCCCATCGTAGGCTTGAATAACAGGCTCTGAGAATCTTCTGAAGAAATCAGCACTCACTCATCGCCCATAGTCCCAAGTAGAGCTAGGTCTGTATCAAAACGAAACGGCCGCTTCCTAAACAGACGATGAAGCAATCTGAAATCACACTCCTGTGATCTGGATAACACGATGAGAACCGAGAGTTCTCTGGGTGGGCAACGATTGGAGCGATACTGTAATTATATATATGCAACGATAAAATTACACTCCTAACACTGAGTGCACAATTTACAGATGATCGAAGCTGGTACCGATGCTCTCTCCAACATGAAAAACTACTTCCCAATGCCCATGATTGGTGTTAACCTCTAACGGTTGACGATTGACAAAATGACGATACAAATGAACGACTGAGGATGCGCCATATGGTCACCAGCAACTTAGACCGGCATGATCCTCACAAACAAAGACCTGTATGTTGACTATGTATCTGTATGTTAATCGTATCCTCCAAGTGTTTGCTGTGTGAATGTAGCTGTTGTAATGTCCTTCACCCTTGACTCAATGACAAACGATCAACTGGACAAAATTCCGGTTCACCTCTCACGGACGAAAGCACCCATGTCACAGGGCTGGTCGCTAGCGGCCGCTAGGTCACAGGTAGCGCGGCCATCAGATCAGCTCAGCTGCGCTCTTGCTCGTTGTATGATCTAGGAGTAAGCTATACACTGAGTGTGTGGGTTCGTGCCCACATCAGACGACAACAACACGACAACCATCACAGCGAAAAGGACTCAAGTAAACTCTGGTGCAGTGACAATCAACAGTATATTGACCGTTGGCAAAACATCAATGAAGTACTCACATGTCTACGATGCTGATGCCTTCAGGCACTCACACCCGTCAAACATTGCCTCATCAGTCTCACAATGCACACTGTCGACCCGGCTACAGTCCTAACTGTCTAGGTTACCTTCATGCCATCTTACCCGATGCTAGAAGCATTTACACTATCCCACTCGGGTGTCAGAAGCTAAACCTGATCCATGACACCTCGTCCGATGCCTGCTCGTGTAAGTAGTTGCGATGTATTGTGCAGTGTCCTCATGTGAGTGGAGTGCATGCGTGCCTTGGAGGTACAATGTTCCAATGTGCCTGCTAGATGTGAGTCCTCTCAATGCTGGCCACCAACTGCCCCACGACAACCGTTTGGTTGTTAATCTACGCACTTGTGACGTCGCCCTTGTTCCGTCAAAGTGCTATATGGTGCTCTTCTTCCACTTTCATCTTCTAGTGCACTTGCCTACTATTTTAACTCTGTCTGGCTGTCATTCAGGCCATGACACCGTTAGCAATTACGCTGTTCTACTGGATTTTGTGCAAGCAGATAGAGATCAAGGTAAATTTGAAATTACTGTGGGAGTAACAGATATCCTACATTTGAACAATACCCGTGACTATTCGTTTTCATTGTTTTTAAGTGTTATTCATTTATTCGCTTCATATTATAATAGGGACATTCATTTGAAACCCATTCCAATAGCTTTATTACAAAGGCATGAAAGAAACATTAACAGGTGTGGTAGAATTAAACAAAGTATTCATTTTGAATGAATTATGCACCATGGGTTGGTCAGAAGAATTCCTCACTGAACCAAGTATTTACCACGTTCATTACGTTTGCATCAGTGTGAAATCGTTGCCCCTTGAGAGCTGTTTTTAGAGGCCCAAACAAATGAAAATCACATGGTGACAAATCAGAACTTTAGGCTGGATGTTGCAGAATTTCCCACTTCTACTTGCTAAAGATTCCTGAGCAGTCTTTGCGACATGCGGACGAGCATTATCGTGCAACAAAATCACATCGCGTTTATTCTTTATGGCTTTTTGCAGCTTGTCTAGTGTTTGCAAGTAGTGAGTAGAGTTGATGTTAAGACCAGGTTCTTTAAAGTCGGCCAACAATAGCCCTTCATGGTCAAAAAATGCGCTCGGCATAACCTTACAAGTGGAAACCTGTAACTTGAATTTTTTAGCTTTTGGTGATCCAGTATACTTCCATTGCATGCTCTCCCTCTCTCTCCCTCTCTCTCTCTCTCTCTCTCTCTCTCTCTCTCTCTCTCTCTCTCTCTCTTTCTTTCTTCTCTCTCTCTCTCTCTCTCTCTCTCTCTCTCTCTCTCTGCTGCTCGGCTCAAAGTGGTGACACCATGATTCATCGCCTGCCATTATGCGGAAGAGAAATGCATCACCCTCCACTCTGTAACGCAGCAAGTGGTTCAAACACCATCCCATGCGTTCCTCTTTTTGGTGGTCGGTCAACATCCGTGATACCCACTGTGAACACACTTTCCGATATTGCACTTTTTTACGAACGACCCTTTGAACTGTCCCCATTGACACATCAAATTCTTTCGCTAGTGAGCGTATGCTTCGACAACGATTCATCTGTAGTGCAGCATCAATTTTGGCGATGGTGTTTTTCTGTTGCAATAATATGCGCTTCACCCGGCCGTCGAAAGATCTGTCGTGAACTAACGTCCTTTCCGAAACATTCGTGCCCATGTCCGTCACTGTTGTCTTCGACACACATTTGTTACCGTACGCTGCATGCATTCTTCGATGAATGTCAACTGGTCGACATCCTTCAAATGAAATAAAGAAACTGAATCACCGCTCTTTGAGCTTCTTTCGGCGGATTTTGGATCAAACCGGCCATTTTCTCAACGGTCAGAAACAGAACCTATGCATCATAGGGACGATAAGCACGCGCTCTTCTATTCATTGGTCAGTACTTATCACATGACTATGACGTGATCATGTTGAACGTACGCAATAACGCGCGGTAGGGCACGAACGGATTTCAAATGAACGCCCCTTATATATATCTCTGCAGTTTGCACCTGACGAGATGCAGTGAAGTATTCCAGACAATAAATCGTGTAACATATTGTTTCTGGCTTCTGTGTGTAAATTCACCAAGGAATAGATTGTTTTGAAATTCTTGTATATGTCTTTATATTCATTCTTCTTGATCCACTATATGATAGCAGCTTTTCTGCAACAGCTAAGCTCAACGGCCGAGATTTTCTTTAGTGATTGTGTAGTGGTCCATGCAACACATCCGTATGTTGCCACACGTGTCACGAATTACATTGTATATTATATATGGTAGTTGTGCGTACGAATGTTTGAGATGTTATTCTTATCGTTGTGTGTACTAATGTATGGCATGTTATTCTTACACGCGCATTGTTTTTGTTGCTGTTGTGTAGATTAAACTGTTGCGTGCGTGGATGTGCGTGCTTGCGACAGTAACATAGTAAACAGTTAATAGACAGGACGGGTCACGGTACCTTTGACAAATACTGCAAATATCGTTTTTTGTATGAGATATCGAGCCAAACGACAAGACAACGGCAGCAATGAGGTGCGTGGTGTTGCTAGAGACAGATGTATGATTCTCACATTATATGATTGAATATAACTGAAATATAAACGGTTATTTATCTGTAATGACGTCAAGTATAATTGCAGATGGCAGGAACGCTTTAACTGATTCAGTGTGAAAATGGATGGCGGATAATGAGAAGTAGGGGTGTGTCACAGTTATGACTTACAAGTTGTTAATACAGTGGCAGACATGTTGTAATTCAACACAATGACATCATTTCGGTGACATATAAGCCCATGACAGATACGGGAAGTGCTAAAGCGATTAATCATCCCATGGCACTTGATCAGTGAATATTTACAAGCATGTGTGTAGTTAGTAGAGAGCTGTCCACCAGACACACGAAATAAACAGCTGTATGTGGGGACAGTACGACTCGTCTAGCCATGGTGTATATATTTGTGTAGTTAGTAGAGAGCTGTCCACCAGACACACGAAATAAACAGCTGTATGTGGGGCAGCACGACTGGACGAGCCATGGTGTATATATTTGTGTAGTTAGTAGAGAGCTGTCCACCAGACACACGAAATAAACAGCTGTATGTGGGGCAGCACGACTCGACGACCCATGGTGAATATATTCGCAATATTCATGAAACCATCTGTAGTGTAGTGCCGTAACCGCACTGTTGGAAGATAGACAAGAAAAAGGAAGAAGACACCGCGATGGCAAGAAGAGAGGACATTTCCTGATGCCCATTTTAGACAGGATCGACCACAGAGCCCAGATACATGTTTAAAACTTTGTCCCGATGGGGATTCAAATACATGATCACAGCAACGGGTAGAAAACGTGCTAACTACTGCGCTACAGCGGCTCTCTCCTGTTGACATAACATCATTTAATCAGAATATCTGTTTCTTGACTTGTTAATATAGACATTTTTAATTTTACAAATTTGACCTGAAGCGTTTACTTGACTTGGGTCTGTGATGTCATAGGGACACTACAGGTTGTAGGCCTGAATGCACTGAGAAATAGGTCGCCTGTCTTTTCATCACTTAGGGAGATGACGAACGCATGCCTCGAACCTTTGTCCCACCGCGCTAATGACATTAACAGTGCAGCTCCATACCAACTACGTAAAAGCACCCGCTGACGTAATAGAAGATCATCAACATAAATTGCTAAAAGCAAAGAGCCGACTCATGAGCTTTGAGTTTTGAGAAACACGGACACTAAGTGTTGTAGATTTTCACAGACAGTTATTTAAAGACGGCTTCAAGCGCGAGAAGTGCAATTGAGAGGGTACAGGTCTTATCTTGGTGCGAGGAAACACAAGACAAAGTGTCATGGCTCTATATACCAGGCCCAAAGCCTTGGTCGGGAAATGGTCTAGTATCGAAGCTCCGACAGACGGACAATTAGAGCATTGCCTTGCTGATCCAGCAGCTTCTGAAGCTTGTCTTTTTTCCAGATGTATTGGTGTTACCTTTCCTCTCATTCATTCATTTAGTAGCATGTCCTTTGCAGAACCTATCCCCCATAACAACCTTCCGGAAAACCTCTCGATCATAAGCAAGATGTCCCGCGTCCGATACACCCATCTGGAGATCATTCGCCACATCCTGCACCCATCTTCTCTTTGACCTTCCTCTTCCTCTCTTCCCAGGCATATACCCCTCCATTATTGTTCTCTCCAAACTTTCGTGACGTTTCAAGTGACCAAAATATTTTAATTTTCTTTGTTTTATCATCTTTAATAGTCACCCTTCTTCAATATTCAGCTCTTGAAGTATGGATGCATTTGTTCTTTTCTTTACCCAAGATATTCTTAGAACCCGTCTATAACATTTATATTCAAATGCATTTATGCGCTGTTCAGCTTGTTTAGTAATTGACCAGGCCACACAGGCGTATGTTGCAATGGGAAAGATGCATGCTCTTAAAAATCTAATTTTTGTAGTTCTGTCTGTCCCATTCCATAATTTATTCAGTTGTTTTAGTCTTTGAAGAGCAATTGATGGTCGTCATTTAAATTCTTTCATAATGTCACCGTTGTTGGTAATCAATGACCCAAGATATTCAAAATGTTCCACCACCTCCAATTTGTCCTCATTAACATATATTTCTTTCAAAACAATGTTTTCCCGTGATGAATTTGAATAACGAAGACACAAACAATAGATTGCACGATTTATTGCCTGGCATATTTCGCTGCATCTCGTCAGGTACATACTGCAGAAATCACACAACTTACGTGAATTAATTAGATAAATCCTTCAAACTGAAATATACACATGTTCGCCCAGTAATGTCGATTGTCTACCACGGTAATTTTAAACTGACTAACATGTCTTTCTGCTTACACAAGGACGGCTTACGAAGGTTGATTAGTATGGCTTCAGCAAACTTTAACAATCGACTACTTTGTGTGTTGAACAACACACGGAAGGCACTGTCTCTTTCAACCACGTGAGAAGGATTTATCTAATTAATTCACGTAAGTTGTGTGATTTCTGCAGTATGTACCTGACGAGATACAGCGAAATATGCCAGGCAATAAATCGTGCAATCTATTGTTTGTGTCTTCGTTATTCAAATATATTTCTTTCTCCACAGTAGTTTATCTGTATGTATTATCTTTGTTTCTGCTATGTTAAGATATAAGTTATGATTTTCACTATTCAATTGGGTTGGGGCTATTAGGTTTTCTATACCATTCTGTGTTGTGGATAGCAATACTGTATCATCAGCATACCGAATCTCTAGTCTGTCATGACCACCGATATTTACCTTTCCTCTAGGCCAGGTGTCACCAAACTACGGCCCGCGTGGCGGATCCGTCCCGCGACGTCATTTCACCCGGCCCGCCGACGGTACTCGAAAATTCTTGATATACCGTATGGAACTCGAGGCGTTGTGATACAATTTAAATGTCAATATTATGTTTAGAATAATAGGTGATCTCCACACAAAATCAGTATTAACATCTAGAGAAATTAACAGCGCATTAAAAATTATAATTGCCAAATGCTACGTATATTCAACACTACTGTATGGCGCGGAAGCTTGGACATTGAACAAGCAACTAGAAAGTCGCATAGAGGCCCTGGATATGTGGATATACAGACGAATATGTCGTATTTCGTGGAAACAAAATCAATCAAATGCAGAGGTTCTAGAAAAACTGGGAATGAAGAGAGAGTTGATGAAAGAAATAAAGAGGAGGCAAGTGAAATATTTCGGCCACGTTAAAAGACATGATACTCTTATAAAAACCATACTGGAGGGCAAGGCTGAGGGCAAGCGAGCAAGAGGTACACAACGATATAAGTGGGAAGATAACATCAAGAGTTGGACGAACATCAGCCTGATATAATGTACAGTCAAGGTGAGAGACAGTGTTAGAGATCCATTGTAGCCAACCTTCATTGTGGAGACGGAACCTGATTGATTGATTGATTTACACGTGCGGAGACCTCCTGGCTATATGTGTCTTAAATTTACAATTTTCAATTATAAATTATTGTATCTAGATGTTCTTGTTTATTGTAATGTTTACACACACACACACACACACACACACACACACACACACACACACACACACATCAGTGCAGGTCTCCCTGGTGTAGGGATTTACACGAATGTTTCCGTAATCCCGTATACTCTCGTAAGTAACGTGATGTGAGCGAGAATTGGTAGCGGTTCTCTCCGCGCCGGTAACTTAGGGGTATATGAGCCGGTTGCTCAGAAAGCAATGACAAACTACTGAGCGTAATCTTGCCAAGAAATCAACAATCAGCTAAAAGATGCTGGTGTTGACAGAGATGTCCTGTAAAGGATATGAAAAAACAATGGTATCAGTGTTTGGAACAACTTATGTCTGTGAGCAAACATTTTCAAAAATGAAATATGTGAAATCAATACATCGAACAAGATTGACTGATGAACATTTGAAAGCAATTCTCTAGATTGGATGCTGCAATTCCAAACCAAACATGGATGAAATCTTGAAAGCCAAATATCAGCTTCACAAATCTCACTAACATTTTTTGCTGCTTAGTTTGTGAGATTTGGATATGTGCACACTAGGTCTGATGTAACTATCTTTGTTGCTAACGTCGCCTTCTTTGATAACCTTTTGTAGTAAATAAATATGTTGGTTGTCTTTGTTTTTGTGTGCATTGCACGCCACTCACCCATGATTAACTTAGTTATTCGTCTTTTTTCCCAGAGCGTTCATTCTGGCTTGCAAGTGTTGTTAACGTTAGTTGCATATCCTTTACAGGACGTTTGCAGTCAACACCAGCATTTTTTGCTGTTGTTGATGTCTTGGCAAGTTTACGTTCAGTAGTTTGCCATTGCTTTCTGAACGACCCGCACCCATACCATAGCGTTAAGAAACCAGCGCAATATGGTCAGCTGCCAAATCGTGCGCATCTGTGTTTCTAACGCGGGTATACGGGATTACGAACCGCGTCTGTAAGACCTTCGCCACGGAGACTGGAGCAAGTATTGTACAGAATGAGTATGCAGCCCGCGCTCGTCATTTTTTCAGTTATCCGGCCCGCCGAGAAAAAAGTTTGGTGACCCCTGGTCTAGCTGAATGATATCCTCACAGTAGGTATCTTTAATGGTACCAGACAGATTTCTAATTTAGCCTCTGAAGACAGACAGACAGACAGACAGACAGACAGACAGACAGACAGACAGACAGACAGACAGACAGACAGACAGACAGACAGACAGACAGACAGACAGACAGACAGACAGACAGACAGACAGACAGACAGACAGACAGACAGACAGACAGACAGACAGACAGACAGACAGACAGACAGACAGACAGACAGACAGACAGACAGACAGACAGACAGACAGACAGACAGACAGACAGACAGACAGACAGACAGACAGACAGACAGACAGACAGACAGACAGACAGACAGACAGACAGACAGACAGACAGACAGACAGACAGACAGACAGACAGACAGACAGACAGACAGACAGACAGACAGACAGACAGACAGACAGACAGACAGACAGACAGACAGACAGACAGACAGACAGACAGACAGACAGACAGACAAATAGATAGATAGATAGATAGATAGATAGATAGATAGATAGATAGATAGATAGATAGATAGATAGATAGATAGATAGATAGATAGATAGATAGATAGATAGATAGATAGATAGATAGATAGATTCAGAGCAGTATCTGCAAACCTCAACCTCACTCTTGCATGTGGCAAGGGCGTGCCAAAACTTCTGGCACTTAGGTTGGGTTGTTTCGTTGGCTGTCTAGGTGGCTGGCTCATTCGTTCGTTCGTTAGCTAGTTATTTAGTTAGTTATATAGTTGGTTCGTTGATCAGTTAGTTAGTTAGTTAGTTAGTTGTGTTCTGCAGCACTCTCGGTATGTAGTGCTCTGGAACTTGGTCTCTCTTGTCCCATCTGATGTATTGAGGGATCACTCGGTCCTCCGATGTTACTATGACGACTGTGGAGGGGATGTTTAGTTTAGTTTAGTTTAGTTTAGTTTATGGATCAACATCACGGCACACGGGTGCAACCCATAAGTGCTCCGTTCTCCTCCTAACTCAAACCTGAGTCTGGAGAAACTCAGCTCAGTGCACGAACTCCGTAGCACCGCCGAAGATCCTGAAATACTTGGGTAGATTTTTAACTCGAAATTTTGTCCGGGCAGCGCCGTTAGGCTACTCTTTTTCGATTTCCAACTGCCAAGGGATTTTTTACGTGCGCAACAATACACACGGGCGTCCGATCTCACTACCCAGAGACCAGGGATGTTGTTCTTTCCGATGAACCTCTCGGCACTGGTGATGTTGAGTTTCTTGTTCTCCCTAGTCAGCATCTCCCTGATCTGCTCGTTGGTGAGATGGATCTTGACTCGTTTAATGACCCATCGTTTCATCAAGCTGTGTCGGGTTGCCTGTATTGTGATGCCGTGGTGAAGCTTGATGTCGGCCTTCTCTCCTTGAGCGATTTTCTGCATAAGCGCTGTAGTCTTTGGGTTTTTGTTGATGGAGATCACTACTCCATCAGGTGTAGCAGCTTGATTATCTTGTCTGTTGGTAACGCCGACAGTTTGGCTTCTCCCACGCTTGTCTGTTTTAGCAGCAATTTGCCGGTGAAGTCCTCAGTTGTAGTTTCCTCCGATGTTGAGATCTTTGGTAAACTGGGCTGTTTCGTCTTGGTGCTGTTGAAAACTTCACGGCTGCTGCGGGCTTCAGTTAAAGTTGTAGTCTCTGACGTCTGTTGAGCTTCGGGTGCGGCTTCATCTGGTGTAGCAGTGGTGGCTTCATAGTGTGATTTCATATTCTTAACGACTATATATAGACCCACAAGATATCTATGGTTTTCAATAGGATCGATTATTTCTAGATAGTTAAGTATTGTTGCATCACATACACTTTCAGCGGCAATTGTTGCTGTCTCATTGCAACTGCAACACCTCAGACATGATTAGACAAACAACCAATACATCGGCGGATATACTGACAGACAAACAACCAATACATCGGCGGATATACTGACAGACACAAGTTGTATTCAGATTCAAGTAAATCAAATATAA
The DNA here is from genome assembly GCA_014155875.1 of Cepaea nemoralis. Classification (NCBI taxonomy): domain Eukaryota; kingdom Metazoa; phylum Mollusca; class Gastropoda; order Stylommatophora; family Helicidae; genus Cepaea; species Cepaea nemoralis. The sequence continues at coordinate 268,137 of JACEFZ010002376.1, forward strand.
AAACTTCTGCAGGACGACTATTATGTCATCTGAATATGATTTTAAAAAACAAAACATGTAAGGTTAGATTTGTATAAAATGAGAAGATATACAACTTCTAACAGTAACGTTTTTAAACAGCCAATTTGGTAAGGCATATATGTTTACTTTAACTAGCTCTAGGAACGTTAGCACGCGGGAGTAGTTCAGCTGCATAAAGTATTACATTTAAATCAAGCTGGGCCATTATACGCTGACACATATCAAATGGTTGGTTGGTTGGTTGGTTGGTTGGTTGGGTTGTTTCGTTGGCTGTCTAGGTGGCTGGCTCATTCGTTCGTTCGTTAGCTAGTTATTTAGCTATTTATATAGTTGGTTAGTTGATCAGTTAGTTAGTTAGTTAGTTAGTTGGTTGGTTGGTTGGTTGGTTGGTTGTTTGGTTGGTTGGTTGGTTAGTTAGTTAGTTAGTTATATAGTGTTGGTTAGTTGATCGGTTAGTTGGTTAGTTATAAAACTGTGAGCAGCGCCTTCCATGTCTTCTGTACGAGGGGCTGGTCATGTCTGTTTTTGAGTATGCAATGGCAATCCTGACTCTCAGCTGTAAGCAGATAGAAAGGATGGAAAGGATACAGAATGAAGCTTTGCGCATTATTCTTGGATGTACAAGAGATACAGCACGCAGGGCGATGCGCTACCTTCTTGATTTTCCAACTATTGAAGAGAGAATACAAGTTTGCAGAGCACGCGCTTACCTCAGAGTTAACGCAAACACACAACATCCAGTGCATAGTGAAATTATGAAGGGGAATGGCAGCAGGTTAAAAAGAGGACGGTCGTGGATGGGTCTCGCCGAAGACATTCTTCAACAGGTGTGTTCACTTGAGGACTTAGAACCTGGCGAGGAGTGGGTACAAGTGCCAACAGATTTCTCCACATCCCTTTCAGTTTGCATCCAACTAGATAGAAAATGCAGACAAGAAAATCCGGCTGCTGTGGGGGGTGAAGTACAAGCGTTGATTTTCGAGAATTCGCTAGACGGTGATGCTGTCATCTACACAGATGGGTCGGTCGTCCGACATGTGAGAAGCTCATGGGCCTATACGGCTCGGGCCGGAGGGAGAATTGTGAAGGAGGACTCTGGTGCTTTCACTGAAACCACAAGTAGCCTGACTATGGAAGTCATGGCAGTAAGTAAAGCAATAACATGGCTCGAGGCACAGACATTCACTAGGGCATGTTTCCTTAGCGACTCAATGAACATGATCAAGAGGATAGAGGAGAGGTCGATCCGAAGAGAATGGTTGCTGCCTCTGGAGCGTTCTCGGCTGGCAAAGATTAGTTTCATCTTCGTGCCAGGGCATACGGGAGTACAAGGAAATGAGCGGGCTGACAAGCTCGCAGGTGAGGCTACTGTGGAGTGCGGACGCGCCATGGATCAGGCTGACATTCTGAATGCTCTACGAGAAGTAAGATTTTTGCATGAACCAAGTGATGACTGTGAATCTACAACCATGTCTACAACTAGTTAGTTAGTTAGTTAGTTATATAGTTTGTTAGTTGATCGGTTAGTTAGTTAGTTAGTTAGTTATATAGTTAGTTAGTTAGTTAGTTAGTTAGTTAGTTGGTTAGTTCGTTAGTTAGTTAGTTAGGTTGGTAGTTAGTTAGTTAGTTAGTTAATTAGTTAGTTAGTTAGTTAGTTAGTTAGTTAGTTAGTTAGTTAGTTAGTTAGTTAGTTAGTTAGTTAGTTAGTTAGTTAGTTAGTTAGTTAGTTAGTTAGTTACCATTCCATCCCCATGGCACATGGAACTATAATCACAAAGAGAACAGGTTACTCGCATCAGAAGAAGACAGTCCACATGTTTGGGGCACGCGGTGAGAAGGGGAAAGCTGGAGTATGTCGTCACATCAAAAAGGCTGGAGGGGAAGTGAGACGGGAGGAGACAGAGAGAAAATGATGAACAGTTTGAGGCCGTAGCATTGAGGAAAGTGGATATCAGAAATGATTAAAGCGCAAGAGACAGAAGACTGTGGACATACATGGTAACCAACGAGGCACGGATGGACTATAAGAAGAAGAAGCGGAAAAAAAGGAAATTGAAAATTGTTCATTATGTAGATATGTTGCCGTTTATTCTTGTTTGGGACAAACTCTTAGCGTTTTTAAAAAGTCGGCTTCTCTGACGTCACATCATAACTTGCAGGTTTAGTATTGTCTATGTTTAGTATTGTCTATGTGTCAGTACAAGATAGAGATATCTTGATAACAGCAGGCAAAGAATTAATTCCGACCAGGACTAAGCAACATAAGCCATGGATGACACCATGCACGTTAGAATTAATAAAACAACGAAGGGGAATGGAAACAAAAGAAAGGAGAAACAGATAATAGTTGGATGAAGTATCAATCTTTAACATAAGAAATAAGAAAAAACACAAGAAAGGACAAACACCAATATATACAAGATTGTTGTTATCATAAGAATGGAAGAGATTACGAAATGTTCAAAGAAATGAAGTTATTGACAAGAAATGTTCAACCTCAATTAAATGTTATCTGTGACAAGTTGGGAAATACCTTATCATAATCTAGACAAATTCTAGAAAGATGGCAGGAATATTGCAGTGGAATGTATGATACGAATTACCGTGAGGATATGAATGATATGCATAAACCAATGACTGCAGAGACAGAACCTGAATCCTCATTCAATGAAATTGCATGGGCAATAAAGAACCTGAATAATGGTAAATCACCATGATGTGATGAGATACCAGCTGAACTAATTAAAGCGGGAGGAGAAGAAAGCATACAAATCTATCACGCATTATGCAAAAAGATATGGAAATATGGTATATGGCCAAAAGATTGGAAGAGACCTATCTTCATTCCAATACCAGAAAAGGGCAAGCTGAAATTATGCACCAACTATAGAACTGTTGCCCTGATTAGTCATGCAAGTAAAATTCTACTAAATATCATAAAGGGAAGACTTCGTAAGAAAATGGAAGAAGAGATTAACGTGGTTCAAGCTGCATTTATACAAGGACAATGAACAAGAGATCACAAATGAACAAGAGATCACATAATCAACATGCGTTTAATAATAGAGTAGTGCAGCGAATTTAATATACATCTATTCTCATGTTTTGTGGATTATTAACAGGCATTTGACTGTGTACAACACCAAAAACTGTGGGCAGGCTTCGCGTAGAGTGGCTTGCTTCGCTTCGGAGGTCACGGGTAGCAAGCATCACTTGGATCTTTTCTCCGGGGCATGCCGATGTGCTGGGGAATGAACAGGCGGACAGATTGGCTGGCTCCGAAAAACTTGGTGGAGTATTGATGCATGACAAGGCAGACGTGGTTGCCGCCTTGTGAGAGCACGTGTACACATCGGAGGAGCAAATGGATCACCATAGTCTGGTAAGGATGAAGCAGCGAGGTCTGATGAGGGGATCTGACCGACGCTCGACGCTCAGAGGAAAGGCGAGACGGACATATAATCAGATTGCTACTGGAACTATTTGTGTTGGAACTCTTCGCTGGCTGCTGAGGATGAGGAATGCCCCGAATGCTGTGATGTCGGTTCCTAAATCAATCAATCAATCAATCAATCAATCAATCAATCAATCTATTACTATTGTTAAGAGCATGCATCTTTCCCATTGCAACATATGCCTGTGAGACCTGGACACTAATAAGAAAGCTGAACAGCGCATTAAATCGTTTTGAATATAAATGTTACAGGCGGGTCCTAAGAATATCTAGGGTAAAGAAAAGAACGAATGCATCCATACTTCAAGAGCTGAAAATTGAAGAGGGTTGGCTATTAAAAACAATAAAACAAAGAAAATTGATATATTTTGGTCACTTAAAACGTCATGAAAGTTTGGAGAGGACAATTATAGAGGGGTATATGCCTGGGAAGAGAGGAAGAGGAAGGCCAAAGACAAGATGGGTGCAAGATGTGGCGGATGATCTCCATCCAGATGGGTGTATCATTTTGGTCACTTAAAACGTCATGAAAGTTTGGAGAGAAACAATAATAGAGGGGTATATGCCTGGGAAGAGAGGAAGAGGAAGGTCAAAGACAAGATGGGTGCAGGATGTGGCGGATGATCTCCAGATGGGTGTATCGGACGCGGGACATCTTGCTTGTGATCGAGAAGTTTTCCAGAAGGTTGTTATGGTAGCGAGGTTCTTTAAAGGACATGCTACTGAATGAATGAGTGATTGAATTAATGTGTCCTCAAATCCGAACTTCGGATGTAGTGAAAAAGAACAATGGTATAAGTGTATAATTTGCACCATTGCTTCTTTTTGGACATCAGCACGAAGACAATATAGTTAGAATTTTTTTTTTTTTTTTGCTCCTCTCCACGGAAATCTTTAGTAATTTTTTTTTTAACCCCATCAACGTTTATTTCATACAAAGCAATGTATATTTACAAGGTGTAATGTGTGTTTCTTTGGTTGTGTATATTACAGAGCGTTGCCGTTTGTTAGTGTTATGTGTCACATGCGTTTATAAAACAAATACATGCATATACAGTTATGATAATATGACATTTATAGCATAGTGCATGTAAACACACATTCCTCGTTTCATTTCCATCTCCACAAGTGGAATGCATGTTACACCTGTCCGTCTCTCTTTCTCTCTTCTCTCTCTCTCTTTCTTTCTCTCTCTGTCCCTCGCTCTCTCTCTCTCTCTCTCTCTCTCTCTCTTCTCTCTCTCTCTCTCACACACACACACACACACACACACACACACACACACACACACATTCTGTCTTGATCTATCTCTTGTTTTCTGTAGATAATAGTACATGGATTTCCGTGATCTTGGGCAATAACCTTTACATTTTCATTGTATTTAAATTGTGGCTTCCAATTTTATTTTATTTTTTTTTGGGGGGGGGGGGGGGGGGAGGGGGGATTTACATATGCATATATTCATATAAATACCTGTATATCAACACAAAGCCATAATTATATTTACATAAATACCTACACGAATTCACCCATACATGGCTACCCATAGGTAAATACCATACATGTTAGCCTTTTGTATTCTACAACAATGTTTATATTCGTGCTGGGGAATTGTGTTGAATTTAGGCAAAGGGCAAACCGCTGAACGCAAAATTACCTAGCGACCACCAGCCACTAGACTCACCAGGGCCGGTCGCTGGGGCTTACAGCGGACACGCAGCCAGTTTTCACAAAGCCTTTGTGTACCTAGGCCAGAGGAGCTATATATCTCTCTTTAAAGTTGTTTGGGGGAGGAGAGGGGTGGATCTGTGATTCAAAGCACCCTGGGGAAGAATTTGCGGCGTGTACTATCTGCGCTCTCCAATGCTTGTTACCACCTAGTGAGAAGTGTTCCCAAGTATTAACAAAATAAGCCACACACAGGGCTCGCGAGACGCACACATGTTCTAAAATTTTCCACAGCAGGGACTGGTCTGGGACAGTCCCGTTCACCACTGCTATAGGTTTTAGATTTTATGCCTTGCAGCAGAAACCAAATATCGTCTGTCAAGACGATCGGGTGTAAAACATCTTAGATGTTTTTGATATTATTAACTTTTTTTTTAAAATTAATAATAATGGCATTTTTTTCTAATTGCAAGAGTAAATGAAATTAAGGAAATTTACACATTTCAGTCAGGAAAAATAGTAGCTAGTTTGTATTTGAACATTAGTAAAAATAAGTTTCTGTTGTATGTAAGGGAGTTGAACCTTGCCTTGATTCTGCAAGTCCAAACTAATTTTCTGTATTCCGCTAGTGTTTGAAGTAGTTTTGTGTGTGTGTCTTCGGATGTTTTAGGAAGAGTGTTAAGAAAGATTGCCTTGTAGATGTCTGTTTGTTTGCCTGTGTGTGTTTGTATTATTTGTTGTAGAGTTTCCACTGCATCTGTGACTGTTTGACATGTGAAAAGTATGTGTTCTTCTGTCTTGTTTGTGTTGTTCCTGCATAATTGGCATTTTCCTATTTGTCTGGATCTGAATGCTAATTTGGGTATTATGGGAGTTATATTAAAAATCAGTCTGTAAGTTACTTCTTTCGCCTTAGATGTGATGTGTTTGTTGTGTAAGTTGGAAAAGGTGGATGTGTAGTCTGACATGAAATATTTTTGTCCTCTTTTGATTCTCAGTTTAAGCGATGGTGCTTGTTTACTAACTAATTGTTTGTATATTTCTCGTGTTGTTTCATTTATTAAATGTTCATGTCCCTGAATTGCCTGTATACATGTGTGATAGAAAGATGGTAGTATGCCCTGATAATGTGCTGCTGCATTGTTTAGTTTTTTGAGATGTTTTATTTTGTGTGCTATATAATATAATGCTAATCTATGTTGTTCTGGATGTCTGATAATATTACCTATGTGGCTGATTCTAAGTGCTTGTATTTTTGTTTGTATGTCCTGAAGTGCTATTCCTCCTTGTTTCTTATCCTGAATGAGAGTTTTATGCTGTATGCTGTGTATTGTCTTACTAAATATGAAATGTCTTCTTCCTCTCTTCTCTTCTTCTTCAGCGTTCCGAGCCATTGAGGTTCTTTGCTGCAGATACAATCCGTCTCCATTCGTCTCTCTGGTGGACCTTCTCTTGCCAGTCGTTGATTCCAAGTGCTTGTAGGTCTGTATATGTATTATCTCTCCACCGCCTTCTTGGTCTACCTCGGGGTCTACGGTCATTTGTTTCCTGAGTGTAAGCGAGTTTTGTTTCCCTATTATCTTCCATCCTTTCTATATGCCCCAGCCATTGTAGTCTATTAGCCTTCATGATACCAGTGATTAGCGGGGACTTAAACAGATCATAAATGTCTTTGTTACTTCTTCTTTTCCACTCTCCACTTTGTGTATCCCTAATGGGTCCAAAGATGCTTCTTAAAATTTTGTTCTCAAAGGTTTGTAACAAGGCTTCGTCTCCTTTTGTTGTACTCCAGGTTTCAGAGCCATACAGCACAACTGGTCTGATCATTGTTTTGTATATTGTGATTTTGGTGTTACGAGATAGCGCCTATGATTTTAGTAGATGTTGTAGTGCATAGTATATCTTATTTCCAGAGTTGATTCTAGTTTGTATTTCTTCCCTTATGATGTTGGAGCCCTTTAACGTTCCAAGGTCGTTGTCCAGATAAGTCAGTCCGATATCGAGGCTCATATATCTGTTTAATTATGTCTGTGATTGTCTGTTTTTGGAGGGTTTAACACTGTCACTAAGTATATTATTTTTGGTATGATGTATGTGTTAACTATTATGCTTCTACCAAATATTGTTGATTCTTAACACAGATTACAAAATTATGGTCAAATCAATAGCACACAAAATCACACAATTCCTACCAAAACTAGTACACCCAAAACAGCAATGTAGTGTACAGCACAGGAATATACAAAACCACACACACCTCATTAGAGACATTATAACGTACACACACCAGAAAGACTGTCAATCCTCCCTCTTGTCTTTGGACCAAGAGAAGGTCTTTGACAGAATCGCACACTGCTATTTGCACAAAACCCTAGAACACTGCATTATAGGACAGTACTACAGAAAGCGGATACAGATTTTGTATAACAACCCTGAAAGCAAAGTCTTAGTGAACCATTCACTGATTGCTAGCTTCAGGCTGACAAGATTGGCTGACAAGATTTGTAAGACAAGGTGACATATGCCTGGGTCATTGACATTGAGGTGAGTGACTTGTAGCCGGGCTACGAGAAAAACAACCAGCCATGAGAAATAATGGTGAGTGTGACAACACCGGCCTGGTTCTCGGTGGTTGTCGATATATAATAATTTGGGGTTCGTGATTAACATCTGTCTTCCCTTTTACTAGATCGTCCCCAGGACGGTTCCCGGACGACTCTATCCATATGGCGACTGTGGATACAAGAAGACACCTAACTGACTGCAAGAGAACAATCTTATAAAAGGCGAATCTAGAATCTTTATTGGAGATTCAGACTCTGCCCAACCGACAGACAACAGACGGACTAACAGACATGGAACAATTAGCTGGGTGAGAGTAGTCTGCTGGACATTCTCATCATTCCACTCGACAGAGATCAATGTCTTTAGTGTCTGTATGTAAACAAGGTGATAAGAGTACTTTCACCTGCACCCGTATGATGCCGCCTGGAACCTTCGGACTCGAGCCTGGCAAGTTTCAACTGTCACTTGACATTTGGCTTCAGCACCATATAGCTTCACAGCAAACAGTCACTCGCCTCATAGCCACCAGAAAAGAATGCCACATCACACAGCAAAGGCCCACAGCACACAGCACAGGTCCACAGCACACAGCAAACAGGAATCAGCAGCAGCAAAGGGCAGTCGCCCACCGCCCCTAGTTAACAGCACAGGGGTTCCTGCAAGCAAGAACAGGCCAGGTGTACATATCCATCACACCCTTGCATAATACATACTACACCAAAAGTATACACTGACTCCATCGATATCATGTGGTCAGGCCCTTGAGCTCAGACCGCATCGTATGTCTGAACTCCCAGACATATCTCACGGACAGATTAGGTTACAGCTCCTAGTAATCCTAACTTAAGTCCAGTAGCTTTTCAGCCACGCGTCTCATCCCTAGTAAATAGTCAATAGGATGACACATTCCCTACCAGCTCATACCTAATGGATATTAGATAGAGAGACAGGGTCCCTTCCTGAGGATGGTAACATTCCATACCTCCTATGGAGATCATCAAGTGTTATGGCCTAAATCATCTCATTGGTAATCATAATCTGTCTCATCAGAAAAGTACAGAAGCTTATCAGAATATTTCCGGTAAGTACTCCATGACCCCTCCAAGGTTAATGGAAGATGCTCAGACTGCAATGGTAGCTAACCAGAAATACTGAATTAAAGACCAGACAAACAACAGAAGAGTTTCATGTACTTGTGTTTGTCGCTTTCCACCTTTCTTCCTCGGATACCTGGATTTCGGTTGTGTGTGGGTGTATGAATATATAGACACTCATCACATAAATACATTCCTTAGGCTGCCTTGGAACTGTGTCGAATCATCACTCTAAACAACCTGGTTCCGATGACAGTATAGAGACAATAGAGACATAGACCCGCCTGACAATTAGTCCTTTCCCTATCAAAGGAAGTATCGAGTCAGACAACACTGATGAAATATCCACGCAATGCATGAGTGGGTGTTTCCCCACCGCTATACTGGCCCACGGTTCAATCCCTCGTAGGTGTGAAGATATCTTTCCCCCTTCAGACTAAGCCCAGTTAAATAACAACAGGCCTATGGGGCGATAATAACTTCTCAGCTTATAGCCTTCCTACATAGTCGGGTTTCACCGTAACGAGAAACTGTGGTTCTCGCGCGTCACCTGAGTGCTTGACAAGTACTGGTTTCAACCACGCCACTGGATGATGATTGAAACGTACTAATATCAACCTCGTCGATTAAGGGAATCAAATGAAAGCTCTGTTCAAGAGGAATTCTTCTGTTAGAATCATAATTCCCTCAACTGCCCCATTATTAAGATAGGGCGTCGAATGTATTGTTAATTTGCTTCCACCAGACTGCTCCATTGAGCTGGCTCGCAAAAACACATTCCGTCTTGTCTGTTGAAGACTGGTCTCAGCTTAATCTAGGTCATAGTACACACACAGGCTTGCTACACAACTAGCCTGTCTGGTCGAGACTTAACTAACAGCTGGTGTATGCTGACCCGAGGTCAACGTGTACATATCGGTCAGATCACAGATACGGCGCAACTGGCCGGCCTGGTTGATAATTGACCCACAACTGTAATACAAACTTTAGTTAAGCGACGCCAAGTATAAAAGTGTTTTACCTTTAAAGCTTAGGAACAATTATTCAACAGACAGCGACTCGGTAGGTTCATCAAGCCTTGGGCTGTAGGTCCACTCTCTGGATCCCCAAAGGTACAACATGATACAGCTGGTCAAAGACACGGCCTCTCGTCTCAGGGACAACAATGCCACCACTGTAGATCAATCTCTGCTTCCTTAAGAGCTTCACAGATTACAGCTGGCGGACACGACCGTGAAAGGATACTACACCAACACCCTTAGCTGTAGAACATTCTCCGGCTCCCCGTGATGCCACTAATACAACTGGCTATCGAAGCGGCCACCTTTCTTGATGAATGGCTACCGAATGGCCTCTTCGTGTCAGGTCCGGAAGAACACACTCACCGGATTCTCCCGAAGAGTTCCGAGTATATTACCTCACGAAAGTGAAGGCAACTCATCATTCCCCGAGTTTTAGCAGAGTGTGCGATTTACAACAGAAAAGATCTACGCACACTCAAAGAGTTATGATTATCGGGACCCGTGAAGTTCATGACAATCCCGATACACAACATCTCAAGGACCCAGAAGACGGTCCTAACTCTTTTTACATCGGAAATCCCCACTCACCCGCCTTAAAAGGTGGCCTAGCCACCAAGACGGGGTGAGACAGTGTGGGTACTGTGTTGTCCCGTCTGAGACCCACGTGCGTTTCGCGACAGTGAGGATGAGTGCAGACCCCCAGGTGAATGGGGGGAGAGAGAGTTTAGTTTTGTGGGAAGTCAGGAGACTTGAGTGCAGTTGAAGCTGGGACCGACTGAGTGTCGGGTCGCTTTGGACAGTGGATGTTTAGATACCGAGCGGGTCGGTAGTCTAAGGAGAGGAGCGGAGTTAGAGATCTCCGTCTTGTGTTGTTCTCCGAGTTTTTGAATGGAGGCCTAAACCCAGAGTGGGTTGAAGGGTTAATGTAGGCCTGGACCCAGTGCGTGGGTTGTATTGTGTGAGGTCCAGCCGTGAATCGTAGCTGGATAACTGTAGGCCTAGACCCAGTGTGTGGGTTGTATTGTGTGAGGTCCAGCCGAGGATAGTAGCTGGATAACTGTAGGCCTAGACCCAGTGTGTGGGTTGTATTGTGTGAGGCCCAGCCGTGGATAGGAGCTGGATAACTGTCCTGGTGGAATTTGAGATTAAGCAGGCCTTGAGAAGGCAGTGATGTGTGCGTGTTAAGTTGTGAGGAGGATATGTATATTCTATGGATTATATTGTTTCTGGATATAGAGTTATGTTCCGGTTGTCCGTGTTCTTTCTGTATTAAAGCATTATGTACGCCAAAGCAATCTTGTTAAATGACTGATGGATGTGTACTACTGGGGTGAGTTGCACTGTGAGACAGGTGGCTAGCTCTACTTACACTCCATAGTGACATACAAGGAACATTAAAACCCTAGACAACGACCATGTCACTCAGTTATGATAAAGAACATTGTGACATTATCTGGGAGGCTACGTCCGATCAAGAACAATATAGACAATGTTGTCATTCTGTTTATCTGTGAACTCGTCGATTAGAGAGGATCATAAGGTCAGAGACATTAGTCGGATGCCAAATTACAACGACAATTATGGGACAAGGAATAAACACCATTTTCAGTAGACGGTCAATGCCAAAAGTGTCCGAGAAGTAATACAGAGTTCACAAGAAACCAGGTAAAAATAACATTTCTCACTCAGAGAGAGAGAGAGAGAGAGAGAGAGAGAGAGAGAGAGAGAGAGAGAGAGAGAGAGAGAGAGAGAGAGAGAGAGAGAGAGAGAGGGTGGACAATGAAGCGTATCCACGGTATAAAGACACGATTTGCGCCTGGGTGAGAATTGGTGAGCAGACAAAACAGCAGCACAAAAAGTCGGCGCGAGGATACTAGCTGGACGATATCCTGACAGGTGTGTGTGGGTGTGATGAAGACAGGATTGAACACCACAGACAACAGACAGTTCACATGAAGGGCAAGACAGGTAAATTTGATACCAGGCAGTATTGCTGAAGCTAGCGGGGACGCCAGAGAATTAACGCAGACAGGCGCTTGTGTTTATAGGTCAAGCGAACAGCACAGGTGAAAAGTCGCGACAGGAGCGGGCAGTCATGTGCGCGTTGAAGACAGGTGTGTGTGGCGAGGCAATCGCACTGTATGGTCGCAAGTCGACAGGTCAAGAGTTTCGATCGCACGAAAAGGAAGGGTGGGGCGAATTGACCAAGAATATTGGGAACATTTTGTTTTGCCCGTAACATATTCACGTCTGGTGTGTGGGGACGCTGAATTTAAGAAGGATAAAAACAGCAGAATCAAGGTCGGTGTAAAGTGTGATTTTCCACGGAGTTAAAAGAGTCAGCCGTGTTGGGGCAGGACAGGTGTGTTTGTGGATAACGGAAAATTTCCAGAACATTATTTTTAATCGCGGCCAGAGTCGGTGCGTATTATTGGTGATAAAGAGAAAGTGACTGACATTGCGAGTCGGGGTGTGGATGGAGTGAAGGTACTCAGGAAATTTCCACGATCAGTTGTTGTAAGATGACTCATGTCACCGTGAAAGTGAATCGCGGGTGAGGAACAAAATAAGTTGTTTTAACGAAAACCAGACTTTATGTTTGTCTTTGTAACTCCCTTTGTTATCATTACCCTGATTATAAGCAAACATTCTACAATAGACTATCACGTGTCGTCATCGCAGGAGTGGTCGCATTTCTTTGCCAATAAGTATTTATATATATACAAGTTTAAAGCGCTGGTCATTTGCTGCCATTTTTTTTGTTGAACTTTGTCTTTAAACATTGTCTATCACATAATTGATACAACTACGGACCATCTCCGCAACCAAGGTATAATACCGTTACGGACTGGGTTGAGACAAGACGTTTGGATTATTACTTTGTTGTCACCACGTCCAGGGAAAGTAACAACGTATCAAAAGAACATTTTCTGTTGGGATTTATTTACCGTCGTAGACATTTCGAACATACTTTAACCAACAGACATTTTCAGGATATTATTGGAAACTATTTCTAACAAATTAAGAACTTTTGCGACTGGTTAATAAGGACAGTATTGTTGACCACCCATTTGGACATTTTGTTTGCTCTCATCGTTCTAACTGTCGTTATCGTTTGTGTATCTATATATGTATATGTTATTACATGTAGTTGTTGGATAGGCATTTTTTGCAATTTCTATCTGAATCAGGATAGGTTGGCAAAACGTGGTTCTTGTGCTTACGATATTTTTGTAAGGACAAAGCTAAACAGTTAGCGGGGTGTGCATTGGCATTGTGGTCCTAACCAATATCTAGAGCCGTGGTGTATTGCGTCAAATCGGTGTATAGTATTGATTTGAGATTCCTTCTTTTCTTCTTATTATTTTTGTGTATGATATTTTATTTCTTTGAGTATATGTATATTATTATTGTAACTCTTGCGACTAAATCTGCTATATAGACCGTTTTCGGTGTCAGTTTACATATATTACGCGCACTGTGGTCGTTTTCACTCAAGCTTGTGGATGCTACTGTGGTTTATTTCTTTGTGATCACCGTCTCCGTGTACTCAGCTTGTGCGTCTAGCGTTTTATAGTCATCACTTAGTGTGGATCATTCATTCCTTTGTATATGTATTTATATATATGTTTAACTATATTTCCAGGAAATTTTCTACAGCTATTGGATATATATGCGAGGGAGTATAGGGAATATTCCCCCTTCACTACCTAGTACTTATAGAGTGACTGTGTGACGACAGAGTGATATTATTAGTACTACGAATTTACGTACACAGTGAGTGGTGGTGTACTTAGGGAAAGTACACAAAGACTAGCAGCAGAGTCTTTACATTTATAGGGGGCTGACAGACAGCAACGGGTCCACAAGTACAAGATGCCTACTTTAATGGAATATATTGAAGCAGGTGAACGGTTAGGCCTGAAGGGTAAAGAGTTACAGGAGTTTTCAGAAGCAAAATTGAAAGACGTTCAGCACTGGGAAAGAGAGGAGAGGCATAATGAACGCGAGGCAAAACGCCTACAGGAAGAACGGTTAGCGGAAGCCCAACGCTACAGGAAGTAAACTTAGCTGAAATGGAAAACAAGCGTCTACAGGAAGAGAAAGAGACACAATTGAAACTAGAAATGACACAACTGGAACTTGAAATGTTAAAACAAACAAATGCGGTAGAAATCGAGAAAGAGAAGATTAAAATGGAAGCGGAAATTGCTATAAAAAAGTTAGAATTTGCATCTAAGGGTCAAAGTGAAGAAAGCAGAAGACCTTCCCATTCCTCACAGAGACTAAAACTGCCATACTTTACAGACCGTGATAGTCTTGAAGCTTATATGAGAAGATTCGAGGCATCGGCCAAAGCGTTAGGCATCCCAGAAGGCGAGTATGCTATTAGACTGGGCGAGTTTCTGACGGGTAAGGCCCTAGATACCATGTTTAATTTACCTTTGGAAGAAAGAAACAACTATACTATTTTGCGTCAACGTTTGCTTACGAAGTTCCAACTAACTGAGCATGGATACAGAACAAAGTTTAGACAATTAGGGCCAGAGACAAATCAGGATTTTACAGATTTTGTCAATACAGTTAAGAACACATTTAAGAAATGGATGGAGCTTGCAGAAGTAGGGAAAGATTTTAATAGGTTAGTGGATTTAATGTTAAGAGACAAAGTATTATCTTCATGCAATACTAATTTAGTGGCGTTCTTTGAAGAACATAAGCCAAAGGACATAGACACAATGTCTCAGTTAGGGCAAAATTACATGACCGCACATCCCAATAGTTCTATAGGCAGACAGATTGATGAGGAAATAGTCTGTGCAGCGTACACGAAACAGGATCAGAATCCTGGGATCAGACCGAGGTCGAAGAGTGTGGATTCGGCACAGAAATGTGAGCAGCAAGAACCTCAAGATAATGGTTTTCGTGGCAACCATCTTGGCAGAGCAGGACGGTACCCATACAAAAGGGGGAATTTTCAGAGACGTCCAAATAGTCATGCCGGATGTTGGAATTGTGGGAGCTGGAGACATAAGGCAGCACAGTGTGCATCACAACCACAGAGTGAGCCTACGAATAACAGGAAAAAGGAGATCATCTGTTTCAAATGTGGGAAAAAGAACCATTTCAGCTATGAGTGTAGGATGACAGAAACAGAGCACTCAAATTCAGCGCAAGTAATTGAAACATTTAACAAGGAGAGTTGTAGTGGATGCAAACCTCTGTTTGATAAAGACAGTGAACCGGTCTTAATGTGTGGTCACACAGTTAAGGCAGGATCCGCAGTGCATGCAGGAGGATGTTTGAAGATGCACCATGGATTTGTTAATGACTAGGCCAGCGTTAACAATTAGGGATTCCGGATGTACGTCCATCGGAGTTGAGAAAGAGTTTAGTGCATCCCTCGGATTACACAGGGAAAAAGATTAGGTGCATTACATTTAATGGGACAGTAGAATTCTACCCAGTAGCCGTGATAACAGTAAAACACCATATATCACAGGAAGAGTGACAGCGTGTGTTCTAGACTCACCAGTGGCAGATCTGATCATAGGAAATGTGCCAGGAGTTAAAGATTGTACAGAAGAAGAAGTAGTTTATTGGGACCAGAAACATAGTTTAAGTAGTAACGAGGTAGTTACCAAAAGAAAACCTAAATTAGAGAGTATAGCTGAAGTAGAAGAGGCACTTGAAGTAGACACAGGGACTGAGGACAAGGATAGTACAGCTGAGCAGGTGAGAATGGATCTCAAACTATAGCTGTAGGGAATCCCAGAGACAAGATACTACTCTCGACAAATGTTTCCAAGGGTGTAGTAAAGTGAGACATAGGCAATCAAAGAAGGGTAGATGGTGCTTCGAAAGGAAGAACAAGGTTCTCACTCGCCGGTTTTTCAGATGGCGGAACTGCATGTGGGCAAGTAGTAGTACCGTTAGCACATAGGGACCGATATACTAGAACAGCTCAGGATAGGGCATGTGCAGGGCACATAGGAGTAAGGCGTAAGCAGCAGAGAGCAGGATGCCAGGTATATTGGCCAGGATTTAATAAAGAGGTCAGACTAAACAGAGACTCCAGTGTAACGGTACAATATGCAGATAGCAATGTTAACGGCAGTTCAAAAGAGTGTTAACGACATCACTGAACCAGGGTTAGGATTAGCAAAAAGATATTTTAAAGATATAGGAAACATGAGGCATGGGTACATGAAGGGTAGACACAGCATCGATAGGAATCAGAGGTGGGTTGATGCAAGAAAAGAACCACCTGATATATGGTCGGTACACAAACTCTCCAGATAGTTGATGGAAGATAGAGGCAATGCAGCGCCTCAACATTTATTCTTGGACCATTATTAGTAAAGTTACATGGTTTGTGTGTTATTGAAGATATTAATAGACCTGCGGGTACATAAATATAATGCTTTTCTATGTTATATGGATTATTATGCCATGTATTAACTCATGCATTGGTACACAAGATGGAAAGTTGGTGGTATTGATGTGTTGGTAATATGGAAGTGTACTATGACTACTTGAAGTATTATTTAGTGAGGTAGCTAAAGTAAGATGGAGTCATACTTAGGGCTACCCAGGCAATATGTCTGGGTCACATCTATATCTATAAAACAGAGTGTATGTGGCTTTGTGTGTATGTGTGTATTGGATGCGTTCGATAACGGTACATCTGATTGAGATGAAATTTTCTACATGTCTTCCTTTCATTCCTGTGCAACCGACTGTAATAGTTTCTTAGTGTAAAATCTTCTACTTATTTAATAACATTTACTTTTTCATTTTTCATTATATAATTTCTATATAGCAGGGGGACTTCACTCTAGAAAAGTTATTTCAAGGGGCATAACTTTTAATAACATTTCTATATACTTTATAGTCATATTGTTGGACTTACTTGCACTATTGTTAAACTCTTTGTCTATAGTTATTTTCAGGCATATGAGTTATAATAAATAATGATATAATCTTTAAGGCATTTTCAAAGTTTTCATAAAAATAATGCATAATGCATAACATTGTAACCCATCTTTTTCTGCTTAAAGAACTTATCAACTGTCATGTCGGTGATTAAAAACAGTTTTCATTAAAAATAATGAATGGTGTGTGGAAGGACATTCTTTTAAGTTACTGTGCGCCAGGAGCTGGGCGAAACCACGCCAGGTCAGATAGATAGACAGACAGACAGATAGTTGGGAACGGAAGCTTATTTGACTACTTATATGAATTAAATGACATGCTCCCCACCAGGGACTGGGTGAAGCCGGACCGGGTCAGACAGACAGATAGATAGACAGACAGTCGGGAACGGGAGAGCTTATATGACTACGTATATGAATTAAATTAGATGCTCCCCACCAGGGACTGGGTGAAGCCGGGCCGAGTCAGACAGACAGATAGACAGACAGACAGATAGTCGGGAACGGGAGAGCTTATATGACTACTTATATGAATTAAATGAGATGCTCCCCACCAGGGACTGGGTGAAGCCGGGCCGGGTCAGCCAGACAGACAGACAGACAGACAAACAAGCAGACAGACAGACTGATAGATAGATAGATCCCCTCCAGGGCCTGGGCGAAGCCGGGCAGGGTCAGCTAGTATTTAATAAGTTTTAGTCTCCCAACATTTGAAAACGATGTTTTCTTTTAAGAGGGGGGGGGGGGGATAATGACATATGCCTGGGTCATTGACATTGAGGTGAGTGACTTGTAGCCGGGCTACGAGAAAAACAACCAGCCATGAGAAATAATGGTGAGGGTGAGTGCAGACCCCCAGGTGGATGGGGGAGAGAGAGTTTAGTTTTGTGGGAAGTCAGGAAACTTGAGGGCGGTTGAAGCTGGGACCGACTGAGTGTCGGGTCGCTTTGGACAGTGGATGTTTAGATACCGAGTGGGTCGGTAGTCTAAGGAGAGGAGCGGAGTTAGAGATCTCCGTCTTGTGTTGTTCTCCGAGTTTTTGAATGGAGGCCTAAACCCAGAGTGGGTTGAAGGGTTAGTGTAGGCCTGGACCCAGTGCGTGGGTTGTATTGTGTGAGGTCCAGTCGTGAATCGTAGCTGGATAACTGTAGGCCTAGACCCAGTGTGTGAGTTGTATTGTGTGAGGTCCAGCCGTGGATAGTAGCTGGATAACTGTAGGCCTAGACCCAGTGTGTGGGTTGTATTGTGTGAGGTCCAGCCGTGGATAGTAGCTGATAACTGTCTGGTGGATTTGAGATTAAGCAGGCCTTGAGAAGGCAGTGATGTGTGCGTGTTAAGTTGTGAGGAGGATATGTATATTCTATGGATTATATTGTTTCTGGATATAGAGTTATGTTCCGGTTGTCCGTGTTCTTTCTGTATTAAAGCATTATGTACGCCAAAGCAATCTTGTTAAATGACTGATGGATGTGTACTACTGGGGTGAGTTGCACTGTGAGACAGGTGGCTAGATCTACTTACACTCCATAGTGACATACAAGGAACATTAAAACCCTAGACAACGACCATGTCACTCAGTTATGATAAAGAACATTGTGACACAAGGGTTTAGTTTAGTTTAGTCGATGGATCAACATCACGGCACACGGTTGTACCCCATAAGTGCTCCGTTTTCCTCCTAACTCAAACCTGAGCCTGGAGAAACTCAGCTCAATGCACGAACTCCGTTGCATTGGCGAGAATCCTGAAATACTTTGGGTAGATTTTTAACTTGAAATTTTGCCCGGGCAGCGCCGTTAGGCTACTCTTTTTCGATTTCCAACTGCCAGGGGATTTTACGTGCGCAACAATACACACGGGCGTCCGATCTCACTACCCAGAGACCAGGGGAAATTTTATTACTGGAAGTCCAGGTGGATTTTTTAAATAAATCCCTGGTCCTCACCGGGGCCTGAACCCGGGACCTCCAGCACTCGAGGCGGACACCATACCTCGAGACCACTCAGCCCCCCCCCCCCCTCCAGACAAGGGTGCCCACTATCACCACTTCTGTATATACTGACACTAGAGCCATTATTAGAAAAGATCAGACATGATACCAGCATTAAAGGCACTTTCATACAGGGAATAGGAGAGCAAAAGGTCATTGCTTATGCAGACGATACTGCATTCTTCCCTACAAGCAACACATCCATCAGAAACATACTGCACACCTTCTCCCACTTTGGGAAAGGCAGTGGAGCCAAAATTAATATACAAAAATCACAAATTATGGGCCTGGGAAAGTGGAAACAAAAGTCTGATTTCCCTCCAGACCTAACACATACACACAATCAGTTATCAGTTATCAGTTGGGGTATCTTCATTGCACTCCGGACAGGTCATACACACAATATGAAATTGTATGGGACCACATGTCCATGTGACCCCCAGAACAACACACATGAGAAACATAACTACAACCAACACACCAAATCACAGACATGCGACATAGGTATAAATACAAAACATCAACAATTATATAGTTAGAATATTAAGGGGGTTTGGTCCCCCTCCTAGATAAATTAAAACCTTCACCGCGTATTCACTTGTCACTTCGCGTATACAATCTTTTAAAATACAGGACAATAGACACAAACTCGTTAATACTTATACAATATCTTGCAAGCGGAAGTGCGGTATTCTTCACATTTTAAATATTTTCAAATAGTTTTATCCAGTGTCTGATTGCAGATTTAAAATTAAATAAAGATGTTTCTAATTAAAAAATTGTACTTTGAAACTAAAAATCCAAACTCTTTAGAACGAAACATATATTAATGAGGAGGTTGTCTCCCTTTGACTAAACACAACAGTTTTTAGTGCTCTTGCCTACTAAACCAGCAGTCCGGTTTCCTACACACACACCGGCAAGGTGATCATTCTCGATGATGACAACTCTGGGGCCGACGCAGGCTAATTAAAATAAGTACCAACATTGCTTAGAATTATCCGGAATCTACGTGGGAAGGAAATATGATAAGTAACCTGGCCGCCACACTTCATTGTGGACACAGGTAAACTCCGTGGTGTAGTAGTTAAACCACCTACCTCGCGCCCCGAAGTAAGTGGGACTTTTTGTCGGACACCGGGATTCGGTTCATCAGTAACTTTCTGGGAGATTCCTGTGGGGTCGACGAATGTGTGTGCTCTGTGCGACGCTTTCGATGTTCCGCTCAGTGGGAAGAGACCAAGCGATCTGCTACGGGACCATCGCCACATTATACACGAACGCACGCACGCACACACACGCACACACACACACACACACACACACACACACACACACACATATATATATATATATATACGAGGGTAAGTTAATAAGTAAGTCACAATTGGATGTAGAAAAAATAACTAAATATGATAACAACTTGAAACCAGTTTATTTTTCTACATACATTGTCCCCTTATTTCTCAACATAATTTCCACCAAGATTGATGCACTTATCCCATCGTTTTATCGGTCCTCCCAAACCAGATGCATATAACTGCGTGCTCTGTTTTCTAAACAACGTTTTCACTTCTCATTAAACTTTGGCGTCATTCGTGAAATGTCTCCCGCCAAGGTAAGATATCAGTGGACTGAGCCCGTAGCGATTTCCCGTAAAGCGGTGTATAGTTGTGTAGAAAAAAAAAAAAAAAAAAGGTTACCAGGGCGAGTCAATAAGTAAGTCACACAGTTCTGTGGGATTGCGGGTAAATGAATATTCAACACTACTGTAATGGCGCGGAAGCTTGGACATTGAACGAGCAACTAGAATGTCGCATGGAGGCCCTGGATATGTGGATATACAGACGAATATGTCGTATTTCGTGGACACAAAATCAATCAAATGCAGATGATTTAGAAAAACTGGGAATGAAGAGAGAGTTGATGAAAGAAATAAAGAGGAGGCAAGGGAAATATTTCGGCCACGTTAAAAGACATGATACTCTTATAAAAACCATACTGGATGGTAAAGCTGAGGGCAAGCGAGCAAGAGGTAGACAACAATACAAGTGGGAAGATAACATCAAGAGATGGACGAACATCAGCCTGATATAATGTA
The DNA here is from genome assembly GCA_014155875.1 of Cepaea nemoralis. Taxonomy (NCBI): domain Eukaryota; kingdom Metazoa; phylum Mollusca; class Gastropoda; order Stylommatophora; family Helicidae; genus Cepaea; species Cepaea nemoralis. Next base: position 288,987 of record JACEFZ010002376.1, read on the forward strand.
CAGTCAAGGCGAGAGACATGTTAGAGATCCATTGTAGCCAACCTTCGTTGTGGAGACGGAACCTGATTGATTGATTGATTGTTTACATGTGCGGAGACTTCCTGGCTACTATGTGTCTTAAATTTACAATTTTCAATTATAAATTATTGTATCTAGATGTTCTTGTTTATTGTAATGTTTACACACACACACACACACACACACACACACACACACGCACACGCATACGCACACACACATATACACACACACACACACACACACACACATCTTTCCCTCCCCCAGATGCGTCCGGCTGTCAACAGAATTACAATGTTCCAGAAATACTTACTTGTTTTTACCAGTCATCCATTTTATGGGTATGTAACAAAGATTTCTATGTTTGACAGTGATAGGTAAGTGAACTACAAGTGTGAATAGAGGCAATAAAGTAGCAAACATAGCATTAACATGCCATGGAATCCTCGTGTTATTACTGAAAATATTATCCCCAGCTCAGAAGAATTCCCCGGTCAAGGTGTTAATCGATGTGGTCGCTAGGCCAGTGTTTTTCAATCTTTCTGCTGGAGCAGATCCTTACGCAAATGTTTACGTTGCTCAAGGAACTCTGTACGATGATCCAAGTGTCTGTCCTACTTTATGTAATAAACCAGATGGGCAGAAATGTTGCATTTAGGCGATTTCAGTCTGTTTCCGCGGAACCCCTTGCTGCCACTCTCGGAACCCCGGTTGAAAACCTCTGCTCTAGGCTGTTTATTTAGGCCGGCCCTATTTATATATTTTGCAAACCTTATTATGAGATTATATTCTATTATCATAGGTACCTATAAACTTTATATGTACCTATGGTGCCACATATCAGTCACTGACACACAGCAGACAGAGAAAGGCTGAAGGGATTTTTCCTAAAAGATGCACTGAATGGTACAATTATACAATGCGCAGGGAAACTAAGGAGATGCGTCAGACGTCAACAAACAAGATTACGCGGTGATATCGTCTTGGGAATCGGACGGTGTGTGTATTCTGCGGAGTCAAAAGGAGTCTTGTGGCGAAGTGGTCAAGCCGTTTGACTCGTGCTCCGAAGGTTGTTGGTTCGATTCTGGGCCGCACCCTTCGGTTTACGAGTTAAATGTTTCGGAGACTCCTGCGGGTTCGTCGCTAAAAGCTACGGAGTTCGTGCTTTGTGCGACGCTTTCCGTGCTGCGGAAAGAGACCGAGCCATATGGGATAAAACCCGGTGCAATGAAGTCGACCCAGTCGACTTTTAAGCGACTTTTTTTTTTAAAGTCGTGGAGCGAATTGGATATTCGTGTGCACGTGTAACTGATATTCAAGTGGACGACAGGAGGAGTCATTTGCTGGGATCGAACACTTGTGGACCTAGAAGCGAGATGAAGATACCTAGAATCTAACGACATGGATCGAAAGAACAGAAGAATGGAAAACAGGATGGGCGCTGAGGTGAAGGTTAGAGACATGTGAGCATGACAATTCGAGCTGCTCCTAGTAGGTGTCGGTCCTGCGTTAGGGATGCCCTATAGAGACGAGGAATTTGTCTTGCACTATTGTTGATACACCCAAATAAACCGGTGTTGTACTAACTTGTCGTCAGAGCCGCATCTGTGATTTCGTTGCCAAGATACTTTTGACTTTGAGCGTTTTGTTTATTCCTGGGACGAGCCAAACTTCAATCAGTCTTTATATGTACCTATGGTGCCACATATCAGTCACTGACACACAGCAGACAGAGAAAGGCTGAAGGGATTTTTCCTAAAAGATGCACTGAATGGTACAATTATACAATGCGCAGGGAAACTAAGGAGATGCGTCAGACGTCAACAAACAAGATTACGCTGTGATATCGTCTTGGGAATCGGACGTGTGTGTATTCTGCGGAGTCAAAGTCGTGGAGCGAATTGGATATTCGTGTGCATGTGTAACTGATATTCAAGTGGACGACAGGAGGAGTCATTTGCTGGGATCGAACACTTGTGGACCTAGAAGCGAGATGAAGATACCTAGAATCTAACGACATGGATCGAAAGAACAGAAGAATGGAAAACAGGATGGGCGCTGAGGTGAAGGTTAGAGACATGTGAGCATGACAATTCGAGCTGCTCCTAGTAGGTGTCGGTCCTGCGTTAGGGATGCCCTATAGAGACGAGGAATTTGTCTTGCACTATTGTTGATACACCCAAATAAACCGGTGTTGTACTAACTTGTCGTCAGAGCCGCATCTGTGATTTCGTTGCCAAGTTACTTTTGACTTTGAGCGTTTTGTTTATTCCTGGGACGAGCCAAACTTCAATCATACCTCGGGTGGATTGTAATAATTGAGAGGGATCGTACTCCGAGGCATATGGTGAGTCGTAGCTTCACCAGTGACCCCTAGACGACTGATTTTCTTGTGTGTCAATAGGATTTTTAAAATTATGTTTCTAATTCAATGTCTTTTTCATTTTCAGATCATGTGTACTTCACCCTTCATTATGGTTACTAAGAAAAGAAAAGTGGACGGCATATGTCATGTTTTCAATGAAGAATGGGGAGTAAAGTACTTCTTTGTGGAAACAAAGAACCGGAAAACCAATTGCGTAATAAGCAGCTAAAGTGTTGCCGTATTGAAAGAGTACAATCTTCGGTGTCACTACGAAACAGAACATCTATCAACGTATTGAAAGTTTTCTGGAAAGTTACACTCTGAGAAATGTGAGTCCATGAAACGTGGATTTGAAACTCAAAGAAATCTCTTCACGAGAAAGAAAGTTTGCTGAAAAAGAATCTGTCACTCTTACAAGCTACAACACTGTATAAGTAGGCAGAACGATGAAAACAGTTTACTGATGGCAACTTCTTCAAAGAGTGTATTATGGAAGCCGCACATGTCTTGTATCTGAGAAAGCCGATTTGTTTGGAACTATCTGCCTTACGGCAAGTTCAGTTGTACGAAGAACAGAGGAATTTGGAGAGAACATAGTGCCACAGATACGCGAAAAAACTAGGAACGTGTTGTGGTATTCTCTGGCGCTGTATGAGTCTACTGATCTCTCGAGTACGTCACAACTTCTCGTGTTCATTTGTGGTGTCAATTTGGACTTTCAGATAACGGAAGAGTTGGCATCAGTTTGCAGCATACATGCAACAACAACAGGAAAAGACATTTTAATGGAAGTGCAAAAAGTATAACCTACAGTGGAATAAGCTTTGATTGGAGGAAAAAACATGGCTGGAGTGAGAAAGAGTCTGATGTGACAGATCAGGACTCAGTTGGAAAATTTGCAAATTCCGTGCCCTCTGTTCATACAATGCATCATACATCAGCAAGCACTTTGTGGGGAAAGACATAGATATATCTTGTGTACTGAAACCAGACGTTTCTGCTGTGAACTTCATTCAGGGATATGCACTCAATCACCGCCAGTTCCAGGCGTTTCTTGAAGAAATTGATTCTGACTTCTGTGACTTGCCTTATCACACATCAGTGAGAGTGGCTCATCTGCGGTCAAGTCCTGTTTCGTTTTTACACGCTCCGAAACAAAACAAATGTTTTCCTCACTGAAAAAAATAGAGCTGATTCACAGCTGCCAGATCCTACGTGGCTGTCAAAGTTGCCATTTTTGGTCGACATCACATCAAACATGAATGATCTGAATTTGAAACTTCAGGGAAATGATAATCTCGTCTGTGATCTCTACAGAATCATCAAAAGGATTTCGGAGGAAGCTGTCATTGTTTATAATACAACTGGAAGGAGAAAACGTTTCTCATTTTCACTGTTTCAAAGAGTTTTGCGCTACAATCGCCGAAGATGTGAAACTCGATATTCCAAAGAAAAAAACAATTATTCGTGACTTGAAAAAGCATTTGTTTGGAGAAATTTTTAGATCTTGACATAATTGAAAGTGACATTCTTCTGTTCCAGAATCCGTTTGATTGTAACCTTGATGATGTGACAGTTGAACTACAGTTGAAGCACACTGATTTGCAAGCAAATGACTTGTTGAAAGAGAAGCACAAAGAAGGAAAACTTGTTGAATTTTACCATTGCTTAGCTGATGTTGAGTTTCCGAAACTGAAGCAATCTGTCGGTGGTATGACATCAGTGCAGGTCTCCCTGATCTAGGTATTTTACGAATTTCTCCGCAATCCCGTATACTCTCGTAAGTAACGTGATGTGAGCTAGAATTGGTAGCGGTTCTCTCCACGATGGTAACTTACGGATTATGTGAGCCGGTTGCTCAGAAAGCAATGGCAAACTACTGAGCATAATATTTCCAAAAAATCAACAATCATCTGAAAGATGCTGATGTTTACAGCGATGTCCTGTAAAGGATATGGGGGGAAAAAGGTATCAGTGTTTGGAACAACTTATGTATGTGAGCAAATATTTTTAAAAATGAAATATGTGAAATCAATACATCGGACGAGATTGATTGATGAACATTTGAAAGCAATTCTCTAGATTGGATGCTGCAATTCCAAACCAAACATGGATGAAATCTTGAAAGCCAAATATCAACTTCACAAATCTCACTAACCTTTTTTGCTGCTTAGTTTGTGAGATTTTGATGTGTGCACACTAGGTCTGATGTAACTATCTTTGTTGATAACGTCGCCTTCTTTGATAACCTTTTGTAGTAAAAAAATATGTTGGTTGTCTTTGTTTTTGTGTGCATTGCACGCCATTCACCAATGATTAACTTAGTTATTCGTCTTTTTTCCCAGAGCGTTCATTCTGGCTTGCAAGTGTTGTTAACGTTAGTTGCATATCCTATGCAGGAAGTTTGCAGTCAACACCAACATTTCTTTGCTGTTGTTGATGTCTTGGCAAGTTTACGTTTAGTAGTTTGCCATTGTTTTCTGAACGCACCCACACCATCGCTTAAAAAAACCAGCGCAATACGATATGCTGCCAAATCGCGCTCATCTGTGTTTCGAACGCGGGTATACGGGATTACGAACCGCGTCTGTAAGACCTTCGCCACGGAGACCAGCGCAAGTATTGTACAGAATGAGTATGCGGCCCGCGCTCGTCATTTTTTCAGTTATCCGGCCCGCCGAGAAAAAAGTTTGGTGCTCTAGGCAAGCCGAAAGGGGGGATCAGGCTGCATGGGCAACACATGTTCTCTACAAGTCAGCCTAGGCTTTGTGCTATGGCGAGTTTATTATGCCATATTTTTACAGCACAATGAAACAAACTATCTTCTGTCATTACGACAGGGTGCCAGTACAGTGTACAGTATTTAATAGACTACGTGTTATAGGATGATTGATTGTCTTAAGCGACTTCTCGTATCTGCCATGAGCTTATAAATACAGTAGTTTCCCTTATTCAACCAACTTTAATGTGATCTATAATTGTCAGAAGTGGGGGTGCGCCACCGCCTAGTTAAATACATTATTCACTGGTGTGAAACCCAGGTTGTCAGAAATTGAATTGGGACAAAATCTATGAGGCTGAAATAAAGATTACGCCCCTGAATATCCCAGATTACAGCTACAAGTTGCTCGTTAAATTAGCTGTTTTTAATATTCTCTAAGGAGTGGGAAGGAGAAGGTTAGATGAGCTAGATTTAAGTCTATGAATAGACTACTAGCTCAGTGCAGGTTTTCCCTCTGACATTTCCCTCCCTGGTGTATAAATAAGCCCCCCCCCCCCCCCCCCCACAAATTTACACACCCAAACACGTATGCACTATTAGAAAAATAACAGGTAACTCTGAGTTTAAAACAAACTATAATTTATTTAAATAATATCAATCATTTAACATATATATATATGTTGATAGATGGTAGATGATTAGATGATAATGGTACAATCATATAAGTTTATGCAGTACATCAATCATGAAAGTGAGATTATGAAAATAAAATACATAACTCCAAGGTTACTTATATCCTATTTGGATCTGTGGCCAGGTTCCAAGTGAGATCCACACCAGCAACTGTGTTCAGATCAGCACAGCCGGTCAGTGGTCGGAACAACAGTCCATCCTGACGCCACCAGGTTT